>JAACNH010006468.1:0-17227 GCA_019447015.1 Hymenochirus boettgeri
TACCAAAAAAGCAAAGTATATTGGAAAAAGAGGAGGAGCAACATCCATAAACACATTCAGGGAGATTCAATAAAAGTTGTTATCGTTTAAAATGGTGTTAATTTTGCCCCAACCAATCAGATCTTATTTAACATTTGAAAGCTAACATCTGATTGGTTGGGGCAAAATTAGCACCATTTTAAACCATAAGAACTTTTATTGAATAACCCTCATTGATATTTAATTAGTTTATAGCATTTCAATGGTTAAAAATATAGAATTTCAGGACTGATCAAATGCTGATCAATAAATAATCAACAAGTAATCTATCAATACGATAGATTTGGAACTGGAATTAAAATTTGTCCAATTTGAAAGATCCTTGTATGGTTAAGGTGCCCATACATTAGTGCTTACCAGCCAATCAATCCAGCGACATTCAATCAATTCTGCAGGAACCACCTTTATCATAATGGAATACAAACTCAGTAATTGGTTGAGCCCTGTGTTGTAAGGGGATCACTCCTATTTTAAGGGATTCCCTTTCCTGGTGCCAATAAATCCTTTCTTTAGCCTCTTCAAATAATCATGATATCACAAATCTTTGTCATTTTATTTTTACAGTTTCTACGATAATTCAGTATAAAATGCTGCAGGGAAATTGAAAGAAAAAAACATTGTCCTTCGCAAATCTCATATTTTCCTCAATATTGTTCGTGATTTAATTTTTTCAAATTCTAATGCATATAGCTATTGGCATACAAGGGCGCTAAATTAGCTCCCATAGTGGTACCTTTGCGTTGCTGGTATTAATAAACATCCTGGAATCAGAGATAGATTTCAATTAAAGGTCAGTATATCAGTGATGTAAAATTAGATAAGAAATGAAAGAAACTGGGACTCATCACTAAAAACCACATCGGTACGCAAATTTTCCCCCATAGTCCATATAAATAAATGGATATCTACTGTACATAACACACAAAAGGATATATCCATCCAATTTACTCATGACAGTTTAGCCAGATGGGTCTAAATATCAGCGGTTACACCAAAAATAGCTGTGGACAATATTTCAGCATAAACTTTTTGTGCGGTCCAAAGATGACTGCACGATTGGACATAATTTACCAACATGTCTAATACTAATAGAACCTTCATCCGATTTCGACTAACAGCATGACATTATATTTGTCGGTCACAGAGAAAAAAGTAAAGCGCTGATATTTCGACCCAATCCACGAGAATTCAGTTGCTTAAGATTTGCCTAAAACATTTCTTGGAACGATTGGTCATTCATATTAGTCTAACCAAAACATCAGACCAAGTGTTCAATGGGCAAAATATTCTTCGTTGGTGTCCCAGCTTTAATATCTTGACTAGGGCCTGAAAAAAAGTTTCTATACAACTTCATACCTCTCACCCCTGCTACCAAAAAAGCAAAGATATATGGAAAAAAGAGGAGGAGCAACAATCCATAAACACATTCAGGGAGAATTCAATAAAAGTTGTTATCGTTAAAATGGTGTTAATTTTGCCCCAACCATCAGATCTTATTTACATTTGAAAGCTAACATCTGATGGTTTGGGCAAAATTAGCACCATTTAAACCATAGAACTTTTATTGAATAACCCTCATTGATATTTAATTAGTTATAGCATTTCAATGGGTTTAAAATATAGAATTTCAGGACTGATCCAAGTGATCAATAAATAATCAACAATAATATTCAATACGATAGATTTTGGAACTGGAATTAAAATTTGTCCAATTAAAAGATCCTTGTATGGTTAAGGTGCCCATACATTATTGCTTACCCCAATCAATCAGCAACATTCATCCAATTCTGCAGGAACCGCCTTTCCGGCAGTTCCAGCATATGATCACAAATCATAATGGAATACAAACTCAGTAATTGGTTGAGCCCTGTGTTGTAAGGGGATCACTCCTATTTTAAGGGATTCCCTTTCCAGGAGGACATTAATTCACCCTCATAAAATGTCCTCTTTAAAATTTGTTGATATATCCTACATTATTCTTTGGAATCATTAGTATATGCCTGATATGCTCCTAGATGCCTCATGGAAAGCAAGGGGTAGTATGTGTAAACAGCTATGTTTGTTCATGGACCCCTTCAGCATTTAGTGAGCTGGTTATGAGCTTGAGCATGCTCACATACGGCAGCTAAAGGATTAACAATCAGTCATTGGCTGTGATGTCAACTGTCAAATCCATAACTAACCGGAAGAATGAGGAAGGAGAAACAGGGGCAACAGGACGTTGTGCAGTATTTCAGGTTAGTCATATATTCAGCATTATAAATATTACAGTTTTTGGAGTTGGGGGTGATTTACCTGTATTACAATTTTTAATTGAGTGTGGGTACTTCCCTTTAGACTGCAATGCATCAAAATTGAGGCCGCAGGGGCTCAATCCTTAATGAACTGAAGCAAAGCACTCTGGGCTTCTTAAGTATATAAACTGTCACTAAGGAATTAAATCGAATAGGGAAAGTATAAGGTATCAGAGCTCCGCTTACTCTAGTAATAAACAACAGAGACTTCTGGGGTAATTCCCATCCCTTTAGGAAGCTACCACCTTCTAAAATGCTTTAAAGTGGAAGTTCAGCGCAAATACAATACGCTTTTCAAAAAAAGAGCAGTATTTTTCATCCCCATGACTTAACTGCCCATTCAGAATTGTGTTTGTGATAAATAAATGCAACCGAAATACCTGATTCCTGTTTGCAGGACCCCTAGTAGAGACCGTTATGGTCTTGCCCCTTGACCCAGCGCCTGGGTTGATTCAGTTTGCTCAGTAGAGATCTGAGCATGTTTGACCCATCCAATAGCCAATCATAGAAATTATGTTCAGGAACATTCCAAGGAAGTGGTGCATCCGTGGAAGAAGAAGGGACGTTAGAAACCTGAAATGTCAGCTCACTAATTCAACAGCAGGGAACAGCAAAGGGTATGAATCAACACTGATTTTTCAAAATGGGAGAGAATATGTAGAATAACTAAGAAGCATTACACAAACTAAACAATTTAACAAATATGACAATTCCACTGAACTGTCCCTTTAACTGTATTCCACAAGCTAAATACAGCATATCACAGCCAGGATGTTAAGGGTGTGATTAGATAGTGGCTAAGAGGTGTTATGGAACGCCCAAGTAAGGTGTTAAAACAGCATTGTAACATGGCAGACAGTTGGTGTCGAACACCCCCCCACTCTATTTAGGCTTGGTTTTTTATTTTCAAAGAACCAAGCCTAAATAGAGGTGGGGGGGTTGACACCAACTGTCTGCCATGTACAATGCTTGTTTTAAACCCTTACTCTGGGCGTTCCTATAACACCCTCTGAGCACTATCTATCACACCCTTAACACCTGGCTGTGATATGCTAATTGGGATTTCCGGGTACATAATTGCCACAGATTCTTGTACAAGTCATTCTGAATTGAGAAAGCCAGTCGGAAGACTAGCGAAACGTCTTCAAGAAACTACATTTCAAGTCCAGTTGATCTAATTGATACAACAGATATTACCATGACCTGGAATGAAATGAGAACCTTCAAAGCACCTGCTATTATTATTATATCATTATATTATTTGCTATTATTATTACTACAAAAGTGTGCCGTTGGTGCACAGTGGGAAATATGTGGGTTGTTTAGCTATATGTGGATACAGATGATATAAATCTTATACACACTACTATAATTTAGGGTTTGTACAAAAAAAAAATAAAGGCAAGATGTTAAAAATAAAGAAATGCTATGAATCCCTGGTTCTATTAGTCTCACATCCCCTAAATGTATATTTTGATCATTTATTGTAACATTGTATAGTAGTGTATACTTCATAGAACCACCACAGTGAAATACAACTGTTGTGCAGAGCTTGAATCAACTCCCCCCTTAAATTTCCAACAAAAGAGATCAATAGGAGATCCATTGGGATCATTCTAAATTAAGTTATCAATTGTCTTTCAATACTCACCCTCCCCATTATCTCACAGCTGTCACCCAGGAATTCTGTAGAGAGGGATCACTATTGGTAAATGTGTTAGAGAGGGATCACTATTGGTCAATGTGTGGGTAGAGAGGGATTCACTATTGGTCAATAGTGTTAGGAGGGATCACTATTGGTCAATGTGTTAGAGAGGGATCAACTATTGGTAAATGTGTTACAGAGGGATCACTATTGGTAAATGTGTTAGAGAGGGATCACTATTGGTCAATGTGTACAAGAGGGATCATATTATGGTTAAATGGTGTTTAGAGAGGGATCACTATTGGTAAATGTGTTAGAGAGGGATCACTATTGGTCAAGTGTTAGAGAAGGATCACTAGTCAATGTGTTAGGAGGGTCACTATTGGTCAAGTGGTTAGAGAGGGATCACTATGGTAAATGTGTCTGAGAGGGATCACTATTGTGAGGTCCTATAAAGAACCCCGACTATCCTTTTATGTTTCAATCTTATTTATTGTATCAAACAGGACACAGGTTCATGGCTTGTATGGACTGTTGCTTAAATAATGTATAAACCATTAACAAACTCACTTCATTGTATCAGAGAAGTGGTATAGAGATGTTTTCCTTTCAGTCCCCGTATTATATATAGCAGGGAAAAGCAACCAGTAGATCTCCAGATGTTTAAAAATAACAACTCCCAGCATTCCTCTACAAGCCTCTGTAGATAGGGAATTCAAACTACAACTCCCAGCATTCCTTACAAATACTTGTAGTTAGGGAATTCTGAGAGTTTGTTTCCAAACATCGTGGAGAGCTATTGTGCCATCCTTGATAATAGATATTCCTCCCTGTCAGCAAACAGCAGCTCTCCTTTTGTCTATTGAGAGAGGAGGGGTAGGGTTGGAGTTATGTGAGAGTGAGAAGAATGTCTTTACTAAGACTTGTACATGTTTTACAAAGGACGTGACATATAAGTTTATGTAACTTCCTACTAAAACGTCCTACTTCCCTACTAACATCAAAAAATGTTTGATTGTCTAACCTGCTGTCAATCTAATATTAAGCATACCATTGGATACAACACTAAAAGGGAAGTGAGAAATATGGTATTTGTATATAAAACTTCCTGGGTGTGACTTAACAGTCATTTTGAGAGATTCCATTACAAAAACTGGAGGTGGGACTATGCAAGTATATTTATAGATTTTGCCTTATTGTACATTCATATACTTTAATGTCATTACTACATATTTGTTAAATTGATATAACTATTTGTTAGTGCTTATACATTTATTTATAATATAAGGGAGTACAAGGCAACTCAGACCACTTACTTAGGGCCCAGGCACCAGGAGGCCCAGATGTTGCGGAAGAAGCTGTAATAAATGGTTTATCTCTATAGGGCAGGGAGTGTCAATTCTTATGGCCCCCTTCAGATGTTTTAAAACTACAAGTCCCAGGGAATGTTGTTGTTTTCAATAATGTTGGGCAAACACGTTGAACCCCTGCCTAAAGGAATTCCCATTGCTTTGTAAAGACACTGTTATGTTCTCCATCCTATGTTGCTGGCCATACACTTATTACCGGTAAGATATTAAAGAGATCATCATTATTGTTGAATTACCTAAAATCTTAAACCACTGTAGGGTTTATCTCCTAACATTCCAGTGCTGCTACTCGTACAGTCGCAAAATGTTTGGCCCAGGCAGTTGCCAATGCGGTAAGTGCCAGGTATGGGGTTTCTATGTTGAGTAGGTAATATAACATATAGGCCATTGCTGGCATCACAATATTGCGGATTGCTAACTATAATCAGCTTTGTGCTACCACTAGAATCAGTGCAAGAAAGTGGCTGCACAAGTATCTTTAGCGACCCATCTGAGTTAAAGTCACGCTATCCTCCTTATACCCACTACCCAATATGATCCAACCATCCAAATCCAATTACAGCCCTGATTCCCGGCACCTTATGTTCACCCCCCATTTCCTGTAGACTGTAAGCTCTTTGGGCAGGTCCCTCTCTCTTGTATCATGTTATGCTGGAAGTAACTCATCACTGCGTGCTTATATTAGTATTACCTGTGTATGTAAATGTATGACTTTGTTTTATAACATGTATTACTAGTATGTAATGACTATGTAATTATAAAGCGCCACGGAAGATGTTGGTGCTAATAAATCCCTAATAATAATAATAATATTATATGGTTAGTGTGGACTTTGACTCCTAAAATCTGCACATCGGCTCGGGGTAATTGAGTCTGAAACAACACCAAGGGAGATTATACACAGAGTCGCTATCGTCGGGTAAATCCCCTTCCATGATTATTGCCATACCCAAAAAGGATTTACCCACAGTGTGAATGTAACTCCGCTAGTAGCCGGTGTTAAAATCTGTGCTAAAAGTACAGAAAATGAATATTGAATTGCGGAGCGCTGGTAGCACAGGTTATTTTCTGCTTGTCTTTCAGATAACCGCACTTCCGACGCTAATATGGAGTCAAAGTCGCATAAAGCTTCATACAAATGTCGTTTTGGTGACAGACTGCCGAACATTTCATGTACGTGATGAGACGTCATTTTTGATGATAGTCACACGTGTGAGCGTTTGGTCGGGGTGGTCGGGGTCATGGTGGTCATCGAACGCAAACAAAATTTGCGACTATCGGCTGAATGAATGGACGTTTGTAGCAACCTGATGTAAGATTGGCATTCTATTACCAAATCAGACGTCTGTATGAAGGTTTAGTCGAGCTGGTTTATTGCCAGCAGCTCTGGATAAATAACATTATCTATATACTCGAGTATAAGCCGAGGTTTTCAGGCTTTAAAAACGAACCTCGGCCTATACTCGAGTCACTAACCCACTCACTCTCCTGCTGGCTGCTGCTCGCTCCGATCTCCACTGACGTCACTTATTCCGGCGCCGAGTAGTGACGTCAGGGGGCAGATGTGGAGCGAGTGGCGTCGGCAGTGAGGCGAAGACTGAAGACTGCACAGGTAAGTGAACACTGAACTGGGGGGGGGCTTGGGGGGGACAGTAATCCCATACAAGAACCCCAATACCGTTTCCACTATAGAGTTGAAACTTAAGCACTGCTGGGGAGTTGTAGATTCAAAAAACATCTACAGTGGAAATTATTGGGGGTTACTGAATGGGATTAGTCCAAGGGCAACTAAACCTAAACCCAATACAGAATCAGGAGGATGGTATCTATTGTTAAAAATATTACCTTCTGATTCTGTATTGTTCTGAGGCTTTAGTTGCCCTTTAAATGACAGCAAATTCCCATACAGTAGTCCCATACAGTGATAACCATACTGGAATTGGCTATTACTGTAGGGATTACGTAGGGGAATTCTGCTGTCATTTAAAGGGCAACTAAACCCTCAGAACATCACAGAATCAGAAGGCAGTGTGGGTCATCATTTCAACCCTCGGTTATACTCCAGTCAATCAGGTTTTTTTCTGAGGCACAATAGGTAGCTTGGCTTAACTCAGGGTATATAGGGTATTAACACAGACAAAGGGAAAATAAACCCTGTAGAGATGCAGACCTAAGAACTTCATTCAAACGGTGTGACTGCGCACTTTATACTAACCATAGATATTGTTAGATATGTGTATTTTTTAGTTTGACATTCCCTATTATATCTATCACATAGTCAACTGTAACTGCCTAAGGCACTGAATGGTCTTAACAGAAATTCAATCGCTCCTACCTGCTTGTTGATCTCAATGATTCCTCCTGAGCTAAAGGGCAGGAATTCCAAGAGCACTCTATGGGCGGAGACGATGTCTGGCTTACGTAATTGGGCGATCAGCTAGGAGGTAGAGAGAGAAGAATATGTTTATTTTTTTCTTTGGTAGTTTTGTTAGCCATAGTCAAGGGGAGTAGTACATTCCAAAATTGTTTGACAATAACAGGGACTGCGCATAGCAATAGTTTAGCACACTGCCAAAGCACAAAGAGCACCCCACCAACATGCCTGACACAAGTCTCTGGATACATGTCCCCATATCCCAAAGTGTCATGGTTACCACCCGACCCAAATCCTATAGGGATGTTTTTGAATGTGGTGTGTTTACTTCCTGTGATGTCATCGGCAGGGGCAGCACCAATCCTCTCTGCGTAGTATATCATGGTTTGCGAAGATTAAAACTCCAAGTGCCAAGAAAATGATAAGAAGTAGAAAACTCATTTGTACTGGCTCGCAGAGTGTGGCCAGAAACCTGAAGCCCAAACGAAATGGCGAGTGAGCTTAAAGATTCCAGGACCCTAACAAATCGGACAACCCGAAGGAAACCGAGAACAATCCTTGGAGCTTTGGAAGACAGCCACTCATCCAATTCCAAAATAAAAGGGCAAAATGGCCACAAAGTCTATAATATTTAAGGTGCTTTTAATGAACTTCCATTTGTCTGGACAGAACAGAACACGTATTAGAAACTCAAAAGTGAAACCAGATGACACAAACTCCTTCACATAAGTGAGAAATGGTTTCCGTCTCCAATTCCAGATATGGTCTCCGTCCTAGTGAGTTTGCCTTGTGCGAAGGTCTCAGTCTTGTTGTTGACATTATTGAACCCTCATGGGTCTCAAGGCAAAATGTTGTGATGATAGATGGAATGAAGAACAGAGAAGCAAAGGCGATAACTGCCAAACAAAAATAGAGAATATATACAATTATACAAAGCACAGATGACTCCACAGAAAGATAAAACCACAAACATTACTGGTGTGAAATAAGAATCTTTTCCTTTATATGTCTTAACATGTCGGGGATTATAAAAGAATAATGCACCCCCCCTAAAATATAAGGATACAGAAATGACTAAGGCATTCCACAGGCGTGTGGCCTAATATTGTTATATTTGGAAAGTAGAGGGTACATTATTTCTACATGACATAAGAGTCAGTGTGACACTGATGACATTGAAAACACTGATTATATCTTGATGACATAGATAAGCACCGATTTAACTGATATAGTTGAGCAGTGTTTATAACATAGATTTAATGGATATACTCCAGGCTTTTCTGAAAGGGTGATAAGTGGGCACATCGGGCATTAGACATGGGTATAAACTACCAAAGTATATCGGTAATTTACAGCGTGCATTATTTTTGACCCCCTTCTCAGACAAAACCAACATACTGTGCGGTGGAATAAACCACAGTAAATACCACAGTGACACAGCCACCATGACACCATGGTCAGTATTTTACTACTGCGATACAAAAAAAGATGTTCTGTCTACCCGGATGAACCACATGAGCGTGTCTGAGATCATCACAAGCTGGGAGAGGGGTGGAGACTGCAGGAACACTTCACTCTAAGATTTTATTGTGTAGGAATTCATTACAAAGACAAATAATTAATTTTTAAATAAACACTATGACCTTGTAATGAGGGGGGGTTTATTGTGCTCTGAATTGATAAATCTCTGCAGCAAAGTTTTTTTCTTTGGTTTGAATGACATCACATCCCTGCCCCCTCTGTACAGTTAAGAACATGTTCATAGTGTAATAGAGATAGACAATCTTTTACTTTTCCTATCAGTTCCTACACATCCCAAAGCCTGGGAGGGCATGCCTCTAAATATGAGTGTTTGGAATGTCATTCACTAATTAAACAAATCATCTCTTTATTTTCTCCTACATTTTAAATCAATTTAAATTCAACTGTATTCGGGCCGGAGAATTTGTAAGCACAAGGAAATGGTTTTGTAGAGTTGGCTCTTTGACTATGAATGGTTAGAAGGTTATTGTTGCTATTAGGATGAGGATTCTATAATAGTCCATCTTTCCTCTGCTATGAAAGGAAAGATCCATGGTCAGACTGTCTGACTGGGGGGTTCCCCTAGGCCCTCAGATATTTTGGCTTCACCAAAGTCAGCTTAAGGGGCAGTTGGTTGACTAGACAGGGATATTTCTGGAGATTTTGGTGCCCTAAACAAATCCCCTGGTGCCCTCCTTCCCAAGTTAATTTCTACCATTGCCACCAAACCAACTATTGCATAAAGCCCCATACACAGACATTTCAAGCGATTATGATTGAAACACGGTTTCTGTAAAAATATCAAGCAGTTATTGAAAAACGAGATGGGCAGGTGGAAATTTTACGCTGATCTATCTTCTGTCCCAGTTCTTTCGCAGGTTTCAAGTGAAACCTGCATAAGATCGAGATCCCCTTCTTGGGTATCACAGGTGCGCCCTGCCCGTATCTACAAACCTAAGTTCCTCGTTTTTCTCATATATTATCTGGAGTTATCTACTTTTAGGCAACTTGCATCTCAGTTATTTATTTATAATTCTGTGTTTATTTACTCTCAATATGAAATGCTCCCGCTGAAGTCTGTTATATAACTTTCTGCTAATGTTATGTCTATCCACTTGGACATTGTATGTCTTGGATTGGATTGTTTTCCATTTTGTAGGCTCTTTAAAAAAGAGCATTTTGGTACCTCCCATGGGAGTTCTCTGGGTTCTGCCAGGAAAAAAATGGTTCAGGAATGAAAACAGATCAATGATAACCAATGTCCTAGGTCTTTAACACAAACCCAGTAACAGAGATCAAATTCTCCCATCACATCCTACCGATCAGTGTGCCACATAACTAGTTACTAGAACCTTTGAAATATGAAGTGTAACTAATTCTTACTGTATATATATTTGCTACTAGAAAACAAATAGGGTTGCTACTCCTTGAATTGCAGACGATACAAAAATAGATCTGATGGTCAACCGGTATAAGATAGATATGCAAATATATAAAGCGAAAAATGTTCATGTGAACAAGCCAGCTAACAAGCAGGTGGAATTATACTCATGCAGTAAATGTAGCTTTCTAGCAGGAATGGACTGTTTTCAAGCTCTTCTCCCTCCTTCATAAACATATTGCAGGCTCGTTTACTCAAGAGTCGTTATTGCTCTAAGTAAATCTTCCTTCCGCTATCAATATCTGCGTAAATCCCGGTAAAGTGATTTACCCACTGCGGGATTTACGATTACGCAAAATCACGCTAATATGGATTTTTAAAACCATTACCGAACCGGTTATCACAAACTTTAACTCCATATTTTGCCCAGTGAGTCTGGGTAATCGACCATGTTCTCCCATGTCAGAGATGAGAGACTTGTCAGTGACAATGGCGTGGGAGGAGCCAGAAAGAATTTAGTTACCACTATAATAGTATAATTCTCATTAATGATCTTGTTCAAATTGATAACCATCACATTATCTGTCAGTCAGTAGTATACAGAAAGTAAGTTGAATAAATACAGAAATATGCACAGCACAAGCATAAAAATTGATTGTCAGTGAACAGCGGCATTGACTTTTCTCAGATCCTGAGCAATCTATCATAAATATTGGGTCAGGGATTGATCAGGAGAAAAATACCAGGCAGTGTGCTTAATGAGTAATCTGACAGTATACAAATTCCGGGTATGTCATATCCCCTAGTTAAGTGACCCAGGCATATTCAATGGTCTGCTATTTAGTTTAAAGTCAGTCGTTCACTAAACCTAATAACCAGAATTTGTAGGAAACAGATATTCAATAACCCATAAAAACAGGACCTGTAGCAACCTAATAAAAAGCCACACAAGTTAAGGTGAAGGTGTATGATATCCTACCATTCCACATCACGTGCATGTAAACGCTCTTAAAATTGTCTAATTTTTTCTTAAGTCACGCAAAAAAAGTGTTTGTTTGACTGGAAAAGACTGTAGAATGAATATGGGATATAATATTTTGTGGAATCACTATTTAAAACAAAGTATATACAAAATAAAATCACTCCCAGAAAATCTAACCAAAAGAGACCAACAAGATAAATAGGTGATATGTACATGCTAAAAGCTATTACCAATATAATATAGAGTTAGACCAATAAAAAGCTATCTAACATTTATCTAACTATAGTAGACCAATTAAAATGTATTTACCATTTCTCTAATAGAGTAGACCTATAAAAAGCTATCTACACTGTTACTAATAGTGTAGGGGCAATAAAAGGCTATTACATGTATCTAACTAGAGTAGACCAATTAAAAGCTATCTACTATTTATATAACTAGAGTAAACTCATAAAAAAGGTTATTTTCTTCTTATATAGAGTAGACAATAAAAGGCTATCTACCATTTATCTATCTAGAGTAGACCAAAAAAAGCTATCTACTATTTATCTATCTAGAGTAGACCAATAAAAATCTATCCACTATTTATCTATCGATAGAAGTAGACCAATAAAAGCTATCTACCAGTTCTCTATTAGAGTAGACCAATAAAAGCTATTACCATTTCCTATTCTAAATAGACCAATAAAAATGCTATATCTCATATCAACTAGAGTAGACCAATAAAAAGCTATCCACTATTTATCTATCTAGAGTAGACCAATAAAAAGCTATCTACCATTCTCTATCTAGAAAGACCAAATAAAAGGTGATCTTACCATTTCTCTAGAGTAGACAATTAAAAAACTATCTACCATTATCAATCTGAGTAGACCAATTAAAAGCTTCCATATGTTATCTATCTAGAGTGACCAATAAAAAGCTATCTACCATTTCTATCTAGAATAGACGAATAAAAAAGCTATTAACATTTCTCATCTAGAGTGACCAAATAAAAGATACTACCCATTTCCTATCTAGAATAGACCAATAAAAAGCTATCTACCATTTTCTCTAAGAGTAGACCAATAAAAAGCATCACGTTTTATCTAAACTAAGTGTAGACCAATTAAAAGCTATCTACTATTTATTATAACTAGAGTAAACCAATAAAAGTATCTACTAGGTATCTAACTAGACTAGACCAATAAAAGCTATCCACTATTTATCATCTGAGTAGACCAATAAAAAGTATCTACCATTTATATCTAGAGTAGACCAATAAAAAGCTATCTACCATTTACCTATTTAGAGTAGACCAATAAAAAGCTATCTACATTTACCTATTAGAGTAGACCAATAAAAAGCTATCTACCTTTACCTATTGTAGAGTAGCATTGAGCCAATAAAAACTAATCTCCATTTACCTATTAGAGTGAGACCACTCAAAAAGCTATCTACCATTTACCTATTTAGAGTAGACCAATTAAAAGCTATCCGCTATTCATCTATCTAGAGTAGACCAATATAGGTAGGCTATTTAATAACTACGATTAATAGACAATTTAGAAATGAATTACAAGCATTTGGTTGGTCGATCCAATCCCGCAGAATGGCCTAATGTCTGTTACCTAACGACAGGGCTAGGCCCCACACTGCCCGATTTCTCACGGGATTATGATCTGGCTTATGATCCAGGTTTTGCAGTGCAACACGAACGGTACTTGCTTTATGGAAAGGAGCACAATGCATGAAACCTGTGGATCCCTATTACACCTTAGCCTCAGCTGGTTTTACATAGACCGTGTACGGACTACTCTTGACTATTGTCGCAGCTGAACTACGCTTTTCATGTGTGTACTGTCCAGGACAGTGTGGCCCCCAGCCCCTAATTTCCAGTTATGTTTTGAAATCTGGTCTTGCAGCAATCGTAAACCATTGTCACTGGACCACGTTTATTCTCTTCAGCTGAATGTGGGACCTTTAATGATTCAGGACGTATGATCTTATCGTCCTGAGCCGTGATTTTAATCAGCTCATACCTTGTTAGTATAAGCATCTCTAATGGGAGTATGTACTGCTTAATTACGCATCTCTAATGAGACGTATGATACTGTTATACAGCATCTCATGAGACGTATGGTATGCTTTATGCACACTCGTATGAACGTATTACTTTAATTTCAGATCTCTAATGAGACGTATGATACTTTAATACAGCATCTCTAATGAGGACGTATTGATACTGACATACAGCATCTCTAATGAAGACACGTCATGATACTTTATACAGCATCTCTAGAATGGAGACTGTATGATATGTATAGCATCTTTATAGCATGAGATCGATCCATCCTAATGAGACGTATGATACGTATTCACATTAGAGCTTTTTATTTCGGCACTCTAATGAGAGCTGCGTATACGCATAATGGACTGATCTTTATACAGCATCTCTAATGAGACGTAGAGAATACAGCCCTAGATTATATACAATACAGCATACTCTAATGAGGACTGTATGATAACTGTATATCCAGCATCTCTAATGGACTGTATGAACTGTAATACAGCCATCTCTGGGAATATGATACTGAACTTGACCTGTACTGTACTTATACAGCATCTCATGAAGGACGTATGAATACTTTACAGCATCTCATAATGTAGACTTCATATGATACTTTATTAATCAGCATCTCTCATTGAGTACCGTCGATGTACTTTAATACAGCACATCTCTGAATGAGACTGTATAGCTCACTGACGCCTGTATAATGATACAGCATCTCTAATGAGACCGTAATATCGGGGTGATAGATTATGAGGACTTATGTATGTACTACGCATCTCTAATGAGACCTGTATGATACGTAATTACAGCTCTCTAATGGAGAGTATGAGTACTGTTATACCGCATCTCTGAACTGTATGACTGTATCAGCATTAAGACATGATACGTATACGCATCTCTAATGAGACTGTATGTACTTGTAATTACCGCATCTCTAATGAGACTGATATGATACGGTAATTACAGCATCTCTAATGAGACAATGTATGATACGTGTAATACGCACTCTATAGGGGCGATTGATCTGCTAATAGCATAGGGACTGTATGATACTGTGAGACCGCATCTCTAATGAGGACCGTATGACCTAATACGTATGACTTGATACTGTGAACAGCACTTCTAATTGAGACTGATGATACTGTATACAGCATTCTAAAACTATATTATAAGGCAATCTATACGTATGATACTTATTAATACAGCATTCTAATGAGACTCGTATGATATTATAATACAGCATCTCTAATGAGATGTATGATTCTTTAATAAGCATCCAATGAGACTGTATGATACTTGTGATACAGCATCTCTAATGAGGACTGATAATAATGTATACAGCAATCCTAATGAGATGTATGACTACTGTAATACAGGCATCTCTATGAAGACGACTGTATGATACTGTGATACAAAAGCATCTCTAATGAGACTGTATGAGACTTTAATAAGAATTCTCTAATGAGACCGCTATGATACTTTAATACAGCATGCTCTATCCCATGAAGACGTATGATACTGTAATACCAGCATCTCCTAATGAGGACTTTTGTATTGATAGATCTCTAGAGCGGTATCTGTAATACAGCACTCTAATGAACTGTATGATACTTTAATACAGCATCTATAATGAGACACGTTGATACTTTTAATACAGCCATCTCTAATGGAGACTGTATGATACTGTGATACAGGCACCTTAATGAGACCTGTTATGGATACTGTAATACAGCATCTCATAATGAGACGTCTGATATTACTACAGCATCTCATAATGAGGACGGTATGATACTGTGATACGCCCGAAGAGCGATATGTCTTAATAAGTCTACGGACTGTATGAGTACTTTAATAGAGCATCTCTAATGAGGACTGTACTGCATACTGTTACAGGCATCTCTAATGAGACACTGTATTAGAACTCAAACTGTATGATAGCGTATCAGGAGTCTCTAATGAGGACTGTATGATACTTTAATATAGCATCTCTAATGAGACTGTATGTATGATAGTTAACCCCCCTGCAGCCATCTATGAGGACTGTATTATGATATTTTTAAGTGAAGCATTTTCTAATGAGACGTATTTCCAGACTGGACAGTGCTAAACAAACTCAAGGACTTTGGCACTCTAGTTATTTTTAAAGCAATAAGAACAAGGAACCACGGCCTGTCACACAATCAGGTTCTGCTATATAACCAAGTGTCAGGGAAGTATCACTGATGCTGAGAAGGACTTCTGATAGAACCCCAAGAAGGATCCATTTTATTATATTTCACTGTAATTAACACTTTTCGCTTAGTTGGAAGGTAGAAATATTGCCCTGGAATTAAACAACCCCAAGGTTACAAACAAATGTTCGTTAAAACTACAACTTCCAGCCTTCCTCCATGCAGAGAGATCCATGGGAATTGTTGCGTGTAAAATATCTGCAGGACCACTCAGTTTGAGAAAACGTCCCCTGACTATATAACTAGGTTAATCATGTGCATGGATGTGAAATGTAATGCATCGGAATCCTTCTCAAACTATCTATTACTCCGTAGCCTTCTTCCTTCCCCTCTCTTGTACTTAATAAACCAGCTTTCTCTACCCCCCCCTCATGTCACTCATCGTGTACAAACAAGAGATTGGATTCACTGAGGTGGCATGGGCCATTTCATCTGCTACCACACGCAGTCAGCACTTTACGCTTCTTAAAACCCAATGATGCAGAGAATTTGCTTTACCCAAAAAAAAAAAAAAAAAAAAATTCTCCAAGCGAACATTTCCCATTAATCTCTTATAGCAGGAAAACAAAGCATCAGAAGGAAAGAACCAAAAACCTTAAACCTTTTCAATCACAAGAAATGATTGTATACGTCTAATTCGTTTCCTCAATGAGTGATTCATTTGAAGAATAATTGGATGTTCAATGTGCCCATAGCATTGCTCTCAGCAGTTGAAGGGGTACCAGTTACACATATCGCAGTGCCCAGTGCTTGTATTGCAGGCAGGTTTTAACAACAAAATGCTTGCAATTGGGCAGCAATGACAAGCATGTCAAGGGATTGATTTTCCCCCCCCCCTTTAGCAACATCACATTTGGCCAGGTTCTATATTATGTACCTACAGTAAGGTGACGGACCTAGGGCAGGTGCTAGAAGGTGTTAGGTAAAGTAAAATGTGTTCTGCTGAAAGATATTTCATTCGAAATTAAAGACATCAAAACCCAATACAGGGAAACTCAACCAGCATCATCAACCAGACATTTTCTCAGAAACTGACGTACAGCAGGTGGCATTCAAACAGTTGATGCTATGCCACTGGTGGATGAGTTATTTTCCAGTGACTTTATGGTAGGGGACTCACCCTGACTTCCCCACATAGCTCAGAAATGGCTTTTCGTGGCCAACAGATACCTAAAATGTCGAAATTGGTTCTATAGTGGCTAAATTGGCCACTAATAGTAATATTGCCACAATCAGTGTAGGAAACCCAAAGGCGATGATGTTATTGGGTTAGCGTGGGTTTGTGGTGGCTGGCATTTCAGGAATCTAATAAACGCGTATGTTAAGGATTTGGGCTA
>JAACNH010006469.1:0-17224 GCA_019447015.1 Hymenochirus boettgeri
GATTTTTTTCTTTTTTCATATTTCTCTTTATTGAGCTAGATGTTGTAAAAAGGCATTTCCTATGGTTAGGTTAGCTTTACCTAGCATTTGTTAGGTTAGGCTAGGTTAGACTAGTTAGGTTAGTTAGGCCCCTGCTGCCCTTGGGCAGTAGCCTCCCCCATATGCAGGGCCCTTGGACAGTAAGCCCCCCCCATATGCAGGTCCTGTGGGCAGTAAGTCTCCCCCATACACATGGACCGTGGGCAGTAAGTGTGGGCAGCATGCCTCCCCACTATATAGGGCCCGTGGGCAGTAAATCCCCCCCATACGCATGGACGTGTAGAGGGGGGCATGTTGCCACACACTTACTCTGCCCCTTGGTCCATGCTAATGGGGGGGACTTACTGCCCCTGGCCCTATGTAGAGGGTGCATGTTGCCCACACTTACTGCCCTCCACGTCCATGCTAATGGGGGGGACTTACTGCCCACGGGCTATTAAAAGGGGAGCATGCTGCCCACACCTACTGCCCCACGTCCATACGTAGGGGGGTGACTACTGCCCACAGGCCCTAATGTAAGAAGGGGGGCAATGTGTGCCCACACTTTACTGCCCACGGTCCATTATAATGGTGGGGACTTACTTGCCCAACGGGCCCTATTCGAGGGAGGCCATGCTCCCACTTTACTTGCCCCGGTCCATACGTATGGGGGGACTACTGCCGCCGAGCCCTATGTAGAGGGGGGGGCATGTTGCCCACACTTACTGCCCATGGTCCATGCTAATGGGGGGGACTTAACTGCCCACGGGCCCGATGTAGTGGGAGGCATGCTGCCCAAACTTACTGCCCACGGTCCATGCGTATGGGGGGGACTTACTGCCCACGGCCCGCAATATGGGGGCTTCTGTCCAAGAACCTGCATATGGGGAGGCTACTGCCAGGTCCCTGCATATAGGGGGGGTTACAAGGGTGTCCTAGGTGTTTTTGCCTCTGAGCAAAAACTGTGGATCTGCTGCCTCAACATATTACTGAGAATAAAATATTTTTGGCCAAAAGATTTGGAAGCCCTGCCTTACCACTGTCCAGGTAGACGCTTTCACAGCAGGGACCTAACTAACCTAACTAGGCTAACCTAGCCTAACCTAACAAATCTAGCTAAAGCTCACCTACCATAGGAATGCCTTTTTACAACATCTAGCTCAATAAAGAGAAATATGAAAAAAAGAAAAAAATCTGAGCAAAGTATTTTGGTTAAGAAATCCAGGAAGTCATTTAGTTAAATCTCTTAGTCAAAAGTCTTTCAATACTATGAAATAAAATAAAGTGCAAACAATTAAAACCTATAAGCTATAATAAAACAGTATAACACTATTCTAACATAATCACATTATCGTAGTGGGGGACTTACTACCTGCACGCGTGCTCTATGTAGAGGGGGGCATGCTGCCACATTACTGCCCACGGTCCCTGCATATTGGGGGGACTTATACTTTTACTGCCCACAGGCCCTATTTAAGGTTAGGGCATGCAGCCCACACTGTACTGCCCACGTTCCATTCGTATGGGGGGGACTTACGCCCACGGGCCCTATGTAGAGGGAGGCATGCTGCCCACACTTACTGCCCCACGGTCCATGCGTTATGGGGGGGACCTTACGGCCCACGGGTCCTATGTAAGGGAGGAATGCTGCCCACACTTACTGTCCCCGGTCCACACTGCATATGGTTGGCTCACTGCCGCACAGGCCCTATGTAGAGGGGGCATGCATCCCACACTTACTGCCCACAGGCCCCTATTTAGAGGGGGGCATGCTGCCCCGCACACTTACTGCCCCTGGTCCTTCGTATGGGGGACTTACTGCCCACAGGCCCTATGTAGAGGGGAGGCAGGCTGCCCACACTTACTGCCCACGGTTCCATGCGTATGGGGGGGGACTTACTCCCACGTGCCCTATGTGAGGTAAGGCATGCTGCCCACACTTACTTGCCCCGCACGGTCCATGCGTATGGGGGGACTTTACTCCCACGGGCCCTACTTTAGAGGGAGGCATGCTTCCCCTCTTACTGCCCATGGTCATACGTATTGGTTGGGACATACTGCCCCGGGCCCTATTTTAGAGGGAATGCATTCTGACCACATTTACTGCCCACGGTCCATCGCGTATGGGGGGATTTACGCCCGACGGGCCCTACTAATGGTGAGGCCATCTGCCCACACTTACTGCCCGGTCCATGTGTATGGGGGAGATTACTGCCCACAACCTGCATGGGGGGGCTTACTGTCCCCAAGGGGCCCTGCATATGGGGGGCTACTGCCAAGGGGCAGCAGGGGCCTACTAACCTAACTATTCCCTAACCTAGCCTAACCTAACAAATGCTAGTTAAAGCTAACCTAACCATGTGAAATGCATTTTTTACAAGCATCCGAGCTCATAAAGAAAATTGAAAAAGAAAAAAATCTTGAAGCACAGTATTTTTTGGTTAGCGAAATCAGGAGTCATTTAGTTAAATCTTTAGTCAAAAGCTTCAATGCTATGAATAAAGTAAAGTGCAAACATTAAACCTATCAACTATCTAAAACATTATAACACTATGCAACTATATCACATTGTGCGTATGGGGGACGTCCTGCCCACGCCCTTTTAGAGGTGGGGCAATGCTGCCCACACTTCACTGCCCACTGTCCATGCGGATGGGGGGGACTTACTTGCCCACAAGCCCTATGTAGAGGGGGGCATGCTGCCCATCAATTACTGCCCACCGGGCCCTATGTAGAGGGAGGCATGCTGCCCCACAATTTTACTGCCCACTGTCCATGCGTTTTGGGGGGACTTACTGCTTACGGGCCCTGCCCCCACAAAAAACAAAATATGGGGGAGCTTACTGTCTAAGGGCCCTGTATATGAAAGGGGTGTCTACTGCCAAAGGGCCCTGCATATAGGGGGGGTGGTTTTACAAGGGGTGTCTCTAGTGTTTTTTTGCCATCTGAGCACTGTATCTGCAGCATACATAATTAATGAAAAATAAAAATATTTTGGCCAAAAGCATTTGTAACCCTGCGACCCATCAAGGTAGACTCTTTCAGCGGGACCTAACTACCCAATCTAGTCCTAACCTAGCCTAACTAACAATTCTAGCTAAGCTAACCTAACCATCGGACAATTCTTTATTTGTTTGGTTAAGAAATCCAGGCAAATTCATATGTGAGTTAGTTAAATCTGTTAGTTTTAGCTTTTCAATATTAATGACATAAAGTGCAAACAATTAAACCCATAAACTCTATAAAAACGTATAAAACTATTCTAACTATATTCACTTAGCGTATGGGGGGGGAATTAACTCCCCATGGGCCCATTTAGAGGGGGAAGCTGCCTACATTCCATGCGTATGGGGGGACTTACGCCCCAACCCTATGTAGAGGGGGGGCAGCTGCCCACACTTACTGCCCACAGTCCATGCTAATGGGGGGGACTTACTGCCCATGGGCCTATGTAGAGGGTGGCATGCTTGGCCCACACTTACCTCCCACTGTCCATTTGGTATGGGGGGGACTTACTGCCCACGGGCCCTGAGTAGAGGGGGGCATGCTGCCCACACTTACTGCCCACGTCCATGGGTATGGGGGGGACTTACTTCCCACGGGCCCTATGTATAGGGAAAGCATGCTGCCCACACTTACTACCCACGGTCATGCCTCTGGTGGGGCTAATACGCCCACAGGCCCTATGTAGAGGGGAGGCATGCAGCCCACACTTTACTGGCCAGGTCCATGCGGAGGGGGGACTTACGCCCACAGTGCCCTATGTAGAGGGGAGGTCATGCTGCCCACATTTACTGCCCACGTTCCATGCTTGGGTGGGACTGTACTCTTTACGGGCCCCTTCATATGGGGGGCTTACTGTCTAAGGGGCCCTGCACTTGAACGGGGGCTATACGCCCAAGGGCCCTGCATATAAAAGGGGGGGGGGTTGAAAAGGGGTGTGTCTCGAGGGTTTTTGCCATCTGAGCAAACTGTAATCTGAGCCAAACATATTATGAAATTAAATATTTTGCCAAGAAGATTTTGTAAGCCCTGCTACCACATCAAGGGTAGACTCTTCAGCAGGGACCTAACTAACCTAACTAGTCTAACCTCCTCCTTACCCTCTCCATTCTAAGCTAAAGCTCACCTAACCATAGGAATGCCTTTGTTGTTTTGGTTAAGAAATCCAGGCAAATTCAATAAGTATTTAGTTTTAGCTTCAATATTAGAATAAAAGTAAAGTGCAACAAATTAAAACCCCATACACTCTAATAAAACAGTATAAACTATTTCTAACTATATCACATTAATGCGTATGGGGGGGACTTACTGCCCATGTGCCCTATGTAAGGGGGAGACTGCTGCCTACATTCCATGCGTATGGGGGGACTTACTGCCCACGGGCCCTATGTAGAGGGGGGGCGTGCTGCCCCCCAAACAACCTTTAAAACAAAAAAAACTGCCCGCGGTCCATGCGTATTGGGGGACTTACTGCCCTACGGCAGAGAGATCAGCGCCTCTGGGTAAATGAGGCCTGATGGTATTTCCCTTGAAGGCAAACATACCTTTAACATTAAAAATTATATGATCATTTGAAAACTCAACAGTTTCCTTATCAAGCAGAGTGTCTGGCCATCTCAGTTTCCTCTCCATTTCTAATCATCCATATAGAAATAATAATCACGAGGAAGTCACGTTTTAGTCATACGTCCTGAAGGTTGAAATCCTGCAGATTGGAATCTAGGTTGGATCCGATCGGCAATCAACCAACCACCTCAAGTGAGTTCCAAAGGGGTTGGATCCGAATAGTGAATCAACAATCACTCCACAATGCATTCAATGGTGTTGGGATCCGATCTGGCGAATCAACCAAACCCTACATTGTGTTTCGTCCTGGGGTTGGGATCGTCTAAGCGAATCAACAACAACCTCATTGGCGTTTTTGCCCGGGGTGTGGATCGCTCTGGCGAATCAACCACAACCTTCAGGCTTTCCATTCAGGGTTGGGAATCCGAACTAGAGAATCACCAAACCCCACAAGTGTATTCGGCGAGGGGTTGGGACCAATCTAAGCGAATCAACCAACACCCCCAGGTGCATTCAAAGAAGTATACTGAATGTCCCCATAGCATAAATACCCCAACACACCACCCCCCACCCATATAATAAATGTCCCCAAAGTATAAATGAAAAATACCCTATAATAAAATGCCCCCATATTATAACGAAACATACACCCCATATAAGAATATGGTCCCCCAATATATAACTTTCACACACCTCCTATAATAAATTGTCCACCGATATTACAAATGAACACACAAAGTATAAATAAATACTCTATATAAAATGCCCCCCGTATTATAATGACCACACAGTCATATACTAAAATGTCCCCAATAGTAATACAATGACACAGACATAAACAAAATATCCCACATAGTTAGAATGACAAACACCACACACCCTAGTACCAATCTCCCCCATAGGATAATGCCACACTAGCATATCACATGTCCTTCAGCCGGGGGTTGGGATCCGATCTGCGAATCAACCAAAACCTACAGCTGTGTTCCGGTTCGGCCCCGGGTTGGGATCTCTATCTAAGCGAATCCACCAAACCCCAGGTGCATCCAACAGAAAGTATACTTAAATGTCCCATCAGCATAAATACCAAAAACCCCCCACCCAATACAATAAACAAAGAAAAAATAAATAACAAAATGTCCCGCAAAGTATAAATGAAATACCCTTAATAATAAAATGCCCCCATATTATAAACGCAACATACACCCATATAATATGTCCCCCAACAGTATAAATTAGACAACACACCTCCATAAATAAATTGTCCCCTTAGTATAAATGACACACAAAGTATAAATAAAATACCTCTTAATAAATGCCCCCCGTATTATAAATGCAACACACAGCCATTTAATAAAATGTCCCATATATAAATTACACAGACATAAAATAACATTCCACATAGTAGAAATGAAACAAACCACACACCCATATAACAAAATCTCCCCCATATTATAAATTGATGTTTCGACTTATCTCCATATCAGCGTCGATGGAGGGTTACACAAAAATCGTCCAGCATCCAACGCTTCTCTATTCAATATCGCCGTTTCGCTGGTTTAGCGCAGGATTTTAAACGCCAGCAAATAGCTGTGTTAATGCCCGTATTGGGTAAATCCCACCTTGCGAACCACGAAATTAACCGCGAACAGGGACTTTTACCCCAGAGATATAGCACCTTTTGGTAAATAGCCTGATGTATTGTCCTTGAAGGGCAAACTCACTTACCTTAACATTAAAATTAACTAGATCTTTGAGAACTCACGGTTTCCTGAGTCAAAGCAGAGTGTCTTGACCAACTTCAGTTTCCTCTCCACCTCGAATCAGTCCATATAGAATAATAATCAACGAGAAAGTCCAAGTTTCAATGTCATATAAGGGTATCCGGAAGGGTGAGATCCTGTCAGATTGGTGAATCCAGGGGTTTGGATATTTTATATCCCAAACCTCTATACTCAACTTGTTGGCTGAGGCTGTTAGTTCTGTACCTAAACTAAGCTGGGTAAGGACATTCACGGGCCCGATGTTTCTTCTTGCCCAGCATTGTGGCAGCAGTGTTTACACTTACTGCATCCTTTCCCCTCTGGAAATTTAGACAGAGGTATGTATCCGATCTGGCGAATCAACCAAACCCCCTAAGGTTCCTTAAGACGGGTGTTAGGATCCATCTGGGAACAACCACAACTCACCGTAATTCTTCTATTCTTGCCAGGTGTTGGGAGCCGAACTATGCGAATCAGCAACCTCTTCAGTGTTTAGAAAAAGGGTGGGGATTCGAACTAGCGAATCAAACCACACTCCACAGTTTCATTCAGTCAGCCGGGGGTTTGGGATCCGATCTGGCAATCAACCAAACCCTACAGCTGTGTTTCGGCCGGGGTTGGTATCCGATCTAGCGAATGAACCAACATCCCCCGTGGCATTCAAAAGAAGTATAATGAAATGTCCCCCATCGCAATAAATACCGCACCCCCCCCACCCATACAATAAAATGATCCCAAAATATAAAATAAAATACCCTATATAAAATGCCCCCCATATTATTAAACGAACATACACCCATATATATGTCCCCCAATCGTATAATGACACACACCTCCATATAATAAAATGCCCCCCGTATTATAAATGACACACACAGCATATGAATAACATGTCCCAATATATAAATGACACAGACATAAATAAAATATCCCACATAGTAGAAATGACAACCCCACACCCCCATATAACAAAATCTTCCCCCATAGTAGAAAGGACACACACTACCTCCCCCCAATATAACATATCCCACATAGTATAAATGACCCACACACACCATTGTAAAACCTGCTCTCCCTACAAGTTTGCCCATATGAAGTGTGCACTATATAGGGCCCGTGGGCAGTAAATCCCCCCCATACGCATGGACTTTGGGCAGTAAGTGTGGGCAGCATGCCCCCCCTCTACATAGGGCCTGTGGGCAGTAAGTCCCCCCCATTAGCATGGCCATACGCAAGACCATGCAGTTAAGTTGTGGTCAAAAAGCATGCCTCCCTATACTAGGGCTGTGGGCAGTAATTCCCCCCATAACGCATGGACCTGGGCAGTAAGTTGGGCAGCATGCCCCCCTCTACATAAGGGCCTGTGGGCATTAGAGTTTGGGCTGGCCATGCCTTCCCCTCTACATAGGGCCTGTGGGCAGTAAGCCCCCAACCATAGTGCATGGACCGTTGGCAGTAGTGTTGGGCATCATTCCTCCCCTCTACAAGGACCCGTGGGCGTAAGTCCCCCCCTACGTCATGACCGGTGTGGGGGGTTCATAAGTGTGGGCCATCCTCCCCTCTACAGTCCTGATCCCGTGCATATTCCCCCCCCCACATCGCAGTGGTGACCCTGTGGGCAGTAAAGTTTTGGGCTAGCATGCCCCCCCCTCTACTAATAGACCTGTTGGGCACGTTAAGTCCTCCCCATAAGCATGGACCGTGTGGCAGTAAGTGTGGCAGCATGCCCCCCCTCTACATAAGGGCCCGTGTGCAGAAGTCCCCCCACATACGGCATAATGTATATAGTTGAGACATAGTGTTATACGGTTTTCTATTATACTTATAGGTTTTTAATTGTTTTGCACTTTACTTTTTTCATTCATAGTAATTGAAAGCTTTTGACTAAATAGTTTAACTAATGACTCCTGGATTTCTTAACCAAAATACTTGCTTCTGATTGTTTTTCTTTTTCTGTTTCATATTTCTCTTATGGAGCTAGATGTTGTAAAAGGCTTTCCTATTGGTTAGTTAAGCTTTTAACCTAGCATTTGTTAGGTTAGGCTAGGTTAGACTAGTTAGGTTAGTTAGGCCCCTGCTGCCCTTGGGCAGTAGCCTCCCCCATCTATGCAGGGCCCTTGGACGTAAGAGAAGCCGCCCCCATATGCAGGTCCTGTGGTGGCAGTAAGTCTCCCCCATACACATGGACCGTGGGCAGTAAGTGTGGGCAGCATGCCTCCCCACTATATAGGGCCCGTGGGCAGTAAATCCCCCCCATACGCATGGACCGTGGGCAGTAAATGTGGTCAGCATGCCTCCCCTCTACATAGGGCCCGTGGGCAGTATGTCCCAACCATACGTATTGACCATGGGCAGTAAGTGTGGGCAGCATGCCTCCCCTCTACATAGGGCCCGTGGGCAGTAAGTCCCCCCATACGCATTGACCGTGGGCAGTAAGTGTGGGCAGCATGCCTTCCCTCTACATAGGGCCCGTGGGCAGTAAGTCCCCCCCCATACGCATGAACCGTGGGCAGTAAGTGTGGGCAGCATGCCTCCCCTCTACATAGGGCCTGTGGGCAGTAAGTCCCCCCATACGCATGGACCATGGGCAGTAAGTGTGGGCAGCATGCCCCCCCTCTACATAGGGCCTGTGGGCAGTAAGTGTGGGCTGCATGCCTCCCCTCTACATAGGGCCTGTGGGCAGTAAGCCCCAACCATATGCATGGACCGTGGGCAGTAAGTGTGGGCAGCATTCCTCCCCTCTACATAGGGCCCGTGGGCAGTAAGTCCCCCCCATACGCATGGACCGTGGGCAGTAAGTGTGGGCTGCATGCCTAAGTGGCTGCTGCCACCCCTCTACTAGGGGCCTGGGGGCAGTAAGTCCCCCCCACCTACGCATGGGACACCGGTGGGCCATAAGCTGTGGACAGATGCCTCCCCCCTCTACAAGAGCCCGTGTGCAGTAACCCCCCACCATACGGCATAATGTGATATGTTAGAATAGGTGTTATACCTGTTTTGTTATAGGCTTATATGTAATGTTTGCACTTTACTTTTATTCATAGGATTGAAATCTTTTTGACTAAGAGATTTAATAAATGACTCCTGGATTTTTAACGCAAAAACTTTGCTCAGATTTTTTTTTCTTTTTTCATTTTTCTCTTTATTGGCAGATGTTGTAAAAAAGGCATTTCTATGGTTAGGTAGCTTTAGCGTAGAATTTGTTTAGGTTAGGCTAGGTTAGATAGTTAGGTTAGTTAGGTCCCTGCTGAAAGAGTCTACCTGACTTGGTAGCAGGGCTTTCCAAATCTTTTGGCCAAAATATTTTTTATCTTCATTAATTTGTTGAGGCAGTTGCAGACAGCAGTTAGTTTGCTCAGATGGAAAAACCCTAGACACCCCTGTATAACCCCCGTAACCCCAACCTTAAAACCCCCCTATATGCAGGCCCGTTGGACAGTAAGCCCCCCATATCAGGCCCTTGGGCAGTAATCCCCCCCAGACGATGAAAGCAGTGGCAGTAAGTGTGGGCAGCATTGCCTCCCCATACATTAGGGCCCGTGGGCAGGATAGTCCACCCCATTAGCATGACCACATAGGCAGTGAAGTGTGGGCAACATGCCCCCGCCCCCTCTTGAACATAGGGCTCGGGCAGTAAGCTCCCCCCATAACGTAGGGACCGTGGACAGTGAAGTGGTGGGCAGCATGCCTCCCCTCTACATAGGGCCCGTGGGCAGAAGTCCCCCCCTTATCATGGACCGTGGGCCTTAAGTGTGGGCAACATGCCCCCCCTCTACCATAGGGCCTGTGGGCAGTAAGTACCCCCCCCATACGTATGGACGGGGAAGTAGGTGGTGGGCAGCATGGCTCCCCTTTACATAGGCCCGCTTGGGCATTAATTCCGCCCCCTCCATTAGCATGGACCGTGGGCGGTAAGTGTGGGCAGCTGCCTCCCCTCTAAATAGGGCCCGGGGCAGTAAGTCCCCCCCTACGCATGGACGTGGGCATAAGTGTTGGCACATGCCCCCTTACATAGGGACTGTGGGCAGTAGACTTTCCCCCCCATTAGCAAATGAACGTGGGCAGTAAGTGTTGGGCAACATGCCCCCTACATAGGCGCCAGTGCAGTAATCCCCCCCATTACATGGACCATGAGGCAGTAAGTGTGGGCACTGCCCCCCCTCTACACGAAGGCCTGCGGGCAGGTTAAGTCCCCCCATATTCATGGACCGTGGCAGTAAGAGTTGGGGGCAGCATGCCCCCCCTCTAGCTTAGTGGTACGTGGGCATAAGTCCCCCCCATACGGCATATGGGATATATTAAAATAGTGTGTATACTGTTTTATTAAGGTTTTATTGGGTTTAATTGTTTTCACTGGTTTCACTAGTATTGAACATAGTATTTAATAGATTGAAAGCTTTTTTGACTAAAACTATTAACTAAAATGAATTTCCTGGATTTTAATTTTTTTTCAATTTCTGTTTATTGTGCTAAGGATGTTGTGTAAAAAAGGCAATTTCCTTACCAGTAGGTTAGCTTTAGACTAGCATTTGTTAGGTCAGCTTTGGTTAGACTAGTTAGTTAGTTAGGTCCCGTGACTGAAGAGTCTACAATTGAGTGGTATCAGGGCTTACAAATCTTTTGGCCAAAATATTGTTACTTCAAATTATGTTGCGATGCTGCAGTACAGTTTTGCTCAGATGCAAAACACCCTAGATGACACCCCAGTACCCCCCCCATATGCAATATGCAGGGCCCTGTGGCAGAGACCCCCCATATGCATGGCCCTTGGACAGTTCATCATCTCAGGTTAGAAAGGTCCTTCAAGCAGATGTGGAAGGGCAAGTTCATGTGAATGCTTTAAAAAGGGCCGGATAGTTTCTAAAACATATAAAATATTGTAGAATTAAGTTATGAATAATACATATATGTAGATCGGTTGATCCAGGGATACTTTCATGATTGAGGCAGGAAGAATTACATTTCCATACCATAATTTTGTCAACTACTTCAAACTAGAGAAAAAAGTACAGAAAGAATGAAGGTATGTGAGCCCTTTTGACTGTACATAGTTGATAATAAATTAGATTTAAATGGCTTTCATGATAACTACAGACAACACTCCAAATAAAACCTTTTTCTGTTTGTTAATTGTTTGATGTAGCACAGAACAATGCCTAAAAGCTTAACCAAACCCAACTTGCAACCTATTGAAACATAGTACAGAAATCTTCTTAAACACATTATCATGTCGGTTAAAAATTAAAGTCGGAACTCGGAAACCCGACCGGAACCGCAAAAGTCCACTGCCCCACCCAGCGAGGATGAGGACTTTACTACCAAGCGGTTCCGGCGAATTCCGGCATGTTCAGTCTTCTAAAATGAACTTTCCGGAACACTGGTGGTAGTATAAGCCGATACGGACCGGAAAAACACGTGTCAGGGCATTCGGGCTGTGTGTAAAAGCCGGATGCAGAAGATAAAAACGACCTGTGCCCTGCTAATTTGTCTGCACACCTACTTAAACTTAAGTGAGTGGGGACACTGGGGGATGGGGGGGGAGGGAGTGCTGTGGTGCCTACCATACTTTATTCTCCCCTTCTGGTCCCTCCCTCTTCTACCTGCCTGTTTGCTCTGGTCTGTGCCCGCCTGTCTCTGTCTTTTCCCTGCTGCACTCTCTGTCTTTCCACTCAGCCTGTACCCCTACCTGTCTCGTCTGTCCCCCTGCATGTCACTGTCCCCTTCACGGTCTCTCTATCTGTCCCCCCGACTGTTTTTCCTTTTTCTTCTGTCTGTCCCCCCTGGCTGTTCTTTGTGTACTCCTCGCCTGTCCCTCCTCCTTGTACCCTCTATCTATCCCCCTGGACTGTCCCCCTCCTTGCCCTCTGTCTGTCCCCCTTCACTGTTCTTTTGTCGTCCCCTACACCTGTCGCCCCTCCTTGTCCCTATTCCTATCCCCCTGCCTGTCCCCTCTATCTCGTCCCCCTGACTGTTCCTTATCCTGTGTCCCCCGCCTATCCCTTCTATCTGCCTCCTTGCTGTTTCCTGCCTGTCCCTCTACTGTCCCCATGCCTATCCCTCTACTTGTCCCCTGCCTGTCCCCCTCCTTGCCCCTCTTCTGTCCCCTTGCCTGTCCCTCTGTCTGTCCCCTGTCTTTCCCCTCCTTTGCCCCTCTGTCTGTCCCTCTACTACACTGTCTCCCGTCTGTCCCTCTATCCCCCGCCTCCCCCGCTTCCCTCTATCTCCCTCTGCTGTCGCCATCTGACTGCGCCCTGCTGTCCCTCTATCTGGTCGACCTGCCTGTCCCTCTATCTGTCCCTTTATCTCTGCCCCTTTGCCTGTACCATCTTTTTGTGCACCCTGGCCTGCCTTCTATCTGTCCCACTGTCTATCCTTCTACACCTGTCCCTCCAACTTCCCCGTCTGTGCCCTGCCTGCCCTCTGTTTGTGCCCCTGCACGTCATCCTTCCCCCTGTGCCTCATTCCACTTTCCCCACCTGCCCTAGCTCCTGCGTTCCCTCGCCCCGGTCTTATCTGTCCCCCTGTCCTTTTAAATTCCCTGGTCCCCCCTGGTTCTGTCCTGTCGGTCCCCCCCACCGTCCCTATATCTGCCTCCTTGCTGTTCCCCCCTGCCTTCCCCCTGCCTGTCCCTCTATCTGTCCCCCTGTCATCCTTCTAAAACCTTTCACTCCATCTTGTTCTCTGCCTGTCCCTCTGTCTGTCCCCCTTCGTGGACTTACTGCCCACGCCGGCCCTATGTAGAGGGGAGCATGCTGCCCACACTTACATGCCCACGTTCAATGCGTATGGGGGGACTTACTGCCCCGGGCCCTATGTATAAAGGAAGCATCGCCCACACTTATGCCACGGTCAATGCGTATGGGGGGCTTACTGCCCACGCCCTATGTAGAGGGGAGTTCTTGCCCACACTTACTGCCCACGGTCCATGTCGTATGGGGGGACTTACTGCCCACGGGCCCTATGTAGAGGGGGGGCTGTGACCACACTTACTGCCCATGGTCCATGCTTAAGGTGGGGGACTTACTGCCCACGGGCCCTATGTAAGGGGAGGCATGCTCCACGGTCCCATGCTAAGTGGGGGGGACTTACTGCCGCCCGATTAGAGGGGGGGCATGCTGCCCACACTTCTGCCCAAAGTCCATGGTATGGGGGGGATTTACTGCCCACGGGCCCTATATAGTGGGTAGGCATGCCCCACACTCTGCCCACGGTTCCCTGTGTATTAAGGGTTCAGTGCGAAGAATGTAGGGAGCTACCATACGCATGGACCATGGGCAGTAAGTGTGGGCAGCATGCCCCCCCTCTACATAGGGCCTGTGGGCAGTAAGTGTGGGCTGCATGCCTCCCCTCTACATAGGGCCTGTGGGCAGTAAGCCCCAACCATATGCATGGACCGTGGGCAGTAAGTGTGGGCAGCATTCCTCCCCTCTACATAGGACCCGTGGGCAGTAAGTCCCCCCCATACGCATGGACCGTGGGCAGTAAGTGTGGGCAGCATGCCTCCCCTCTACATAGGGCCCGTGGGCAGTAAGTCCCCCCCATACGCATGGACCGTGGGCAGTAAGTGTGGGCTGCATGCCCCCCCTCTACATAGGGCCTGTGGGCAGTAAGTCCCCCCCATACGCATGGACCGTGGGCAGTAAGTGTGGGCAGCATGCCCCCCCTCTACATAGAGCCCGTGTGCAGTAAGTCCCCCACATACGCATAATGTGATATAGTTAGAATAGTGTTATACTGTTTTATTATAGCTTATAGGTTTTAATTGTTTGCACTTTACTTTTATTTCATAGTATTGAAAGCTTTTGACTAAGAGATTTAACTAAATGACTCCTGGATTTCTTAACCAAAAATACTTTGCTTCAGATTTTTTTCTTTTTTCATATTTCTCTTTATTGAGCTAGATGTTGTAAAAAGGCATTTCCTATGGTTAGGTTAGCTTTAGCTAGAATTTGTTAGGTTAGGCTAGGTTAGACTAGTTAGGTTAGTTAGGTCCCTGCTGAAAGAGTCTACCTTGACGTGGTAGCAGGGCTTCCAAATCTTTTGGCCAAAATATTTTATTCTTCATTAATTATGTTGAGGCAGCAGATACAGTTTTGCTCAGATGGCAAAAACCCTAGACACCCCTGTAACCCCCCCCTATATGCAGGGCCCTTGGGCAGTAGCCCCTCCCATATGCAGGGTTCTTGGACAGTAAGCCCCCCATATGCAGGGCCTGTGGGCAGTAAGTCCCCCCCATACGCATGGACCGTGGGCAGTAAGTGTGGGCAGCATGCCTCCCCACTACATAGGGCCCGTGGGCAGTAAGTCCCCCCCATTAGCATGGACCATAGGCAGTAAGTGTGGGCAACATGCCCCCCCCCTCCCTAAGGGGGGCGGGGGGGTAAGTCCCCCCCATACGTATGGACCGTGGGCAGTAAGTGTGGGCAGCATGCCTCCCCTCTACATAGGGCCCGTGGGCAGTAAGTCCCCCCCATTATCATGGACCGTGGGCAGTAAGTGTGGGCAACATGCCCCCCTTCTACATAGGGCCTGTGGGCAGTAAGTCCCCCCCATACGTATGGACCGTGGGCAGTAGGTGTGGGCAGCATGCCTCCCCTTTACATAGGGCCCGTGGGCAGTAAGTCCCCCCCATTAGCATGGACCGTGGGCAGTAAGTGTGGGCAACATGCCCCCTCTACATAGGGCCAGTGGGCAGTAAGTCCCCCCCATTAGCATGGACCATGGGCAGTAAGTGTGGGCAACATGCCCCCCCTCTACACAGGGCCTACGGGCAGTAAGTCCCCCCCATTAGCAATGGACCGTGGCAGTAAGTGTGGGCAACATGCCCCCTCTACATAGGGCCATGGCAGTAAGTCCCCCCCATTAGCATGGACCATGGGCATAAGTGGGGCAACATGCCCCCCTCTACACAGGCCTGCGGGCAGTAAGTCCCCCCCATATTCATGGACCGTGGCAGTAAGAGTGGGCAGCATGCCCCCCCTCTACTTAGGGTCCGTGGGCAGTAAGTCCCCCCCATACGCATAATGTGATATAGTTAGAATAGTGTTATACTGTTTTATTAGAGTTTATGGGTTTTAATTGTTTGCACTTTACTAGTATTGAAATAGTATTTAATAGTATTGAAAGCTTTTGACTAAACTATTTAACTAAATGACTTTCCTGGATTTAATTTTTTTTCATATTTCTGTTTATTGAGCTAGATGTTGTAAAAAGGCATTTCCTACAGTTAGGTTAGCTTTAGCTAGCATTTGTTAGGTCAGGCTAGGTTAGACTAGTTAGGTTAGTTAGGTCCCTGCTGAAAGAGTCTACATTGACGTGGTAGCAGGGCTTACAAATCTTTTGGCCAAAATATTTTATTCTTCATTAATTATGTTGAGGCTGCAGATACAGTTTTGCTCAGATGGCAAAAACCCTAGAGACACCCCAGTAACCCCCCCATATGCAATATGCAGGGCCCTTGGGCAGTAGCCCCCCCATATGCAGGGCCCTTGGACAGTTTCATCTTCAGGTTAGGAAAGGTCCTTCAGCAGATGTGGTAATGGCAAGTTCATTGAATAGCTTTAAAAATGGCCTGGATAAGTTTCTAAAACGATAAAATATTGAGAATTACAGGTATTAATAATACATATACTGTAGATCTGGTTGATCCAGGGATACTTTCTGATTGAGTCAGGAAAGAATTAACATTTCCAGTACCATAACTTTTGTCAGACTTAAACTAGAGAAAAAGTACAGTAAGAATGAAGGTATGTGGAGGCCCTTTTGCTGTACATAGTTGATAAAAATTAGATTTAAATGGCTTTCTGATAACTACAAACACTCCAAATAAACTTTTTCTTTTGTTAATTGTTTGATGTAGCAGCAGACAATGCTAAATAAGCTAACCAAACCAACTTGCACCTATTTGACAATAGACAGGAAATCTAAAACACATTATCATGTCGGTAAAAATAAAAGTCGGAACCGGAACCGGACCGGAACCGCAAAAAGTCCACTGCCCCCAGCGAGGAGGAGGACTTACTACCAGCGGTTCCGGCGATTCCGGCCATGTTCCGTCTTCTAAATGAACTGTCCGGAACACTGGTAAGTATAAGCCGGAACCGGACCGGAAAAACAGTGTCAGGTGCATTCCGGCTGTGTGTAAAAGCCGGAATGCAGAAGATAAAAAACGACCTGTGCCCTGCAATTCTCTGCAGCACCTAAAACTTAAGTGAGTGGGGACACTGGGGATGGGGGGGGAGGGAGTGCTGGTGCCCTACCTACTTTTATCTCCTTCTGTCCCTCCCTCTATCTACCTGCCTGTTCCTCTGTCTGTGCCCCTGCCTGTCTCTGTCTTTCCCCCTGCCTGTCTCTCTGTCTTTCCCCCTGCCTGTCCCCCTACCTGTCCCTCTGTCTGTCCCCCTGCCTGTCCATCTGTCCCCTTCACTGTCTCTCTATCTGTCCCCCTGCCTGTTCTTCTGTCTGTCCCCCTGCCTGTTCTTTTCTGTCTCCCTGCCTGTCCCCCTCCTTGTCCCTCTATCTATCCCCCTGACTGTCCCCCTCCTTGTCCCTCTGTCTGTCCCCCTTCCTGTTCTTCTGTCTGTCCCCCTAAACCTGTCGCCCCTCCTTGCCCTATTTCCTATCCCCCTGCCTGTCCCTCTATCTGTCCCCCTGACTGTCCCTCTATCTGTCCCCCGCCTATCCCTCTATCTGCCTCCTTGCTGTTTCCCTGCCTGTCCCTCTATCTGTCCCCTGCCTATCCCTCTACTTGTCCCCCTGCCTGTCCCCCTCCTTGCCCCTCGTTCTGTCCCCTTGCCTGTCCCTCTGTCTGTCCCCCTGTCTTTCCCCCTCCTTGCCCCTCTGTCTGTCCCTCTACCTGTCCCCCTGCCTGTCCC
>JAACNH010006470.1:0-17222 GCA_019447015.1 Hymenochirus boettgeri
CTGTACTGTGTGATAGCCATTCTGTACTGTGTGATAGCCATTCTGTACTGTGTGATAGTCTTTCTTTACCTAGTGATAGCCATCTTGTACTGTGTGATAGCCATTCTGTACTGTGTGATAGCCATTCAGTACTGTGTGATAGCCATTCTGTATTGTTGGGATAGGCATCCTGTATTGTGTGATAGTCATTCTGTACTGTGTGATAGCCATTCTGTACTGTGTGATGATATCATTCTGTATGTGGTTTGATAGCCATTCTGTACTGTGTGATTGTCATCTTGTCTGTGTGATTGTCATCTTGTACTGTGGATTGTCTCTTGTACTGTGTGATTAGTCATTCTGTACTGTGTGTAGCCTTCTGTACTGTGTGATTGTCATCTTGTACTGTGTGATAGTCACTGTATTGTTGTTATAGCCTTCCTGTACTGGGTGACAGCCATCCTGTACTGGGTGATAGCCATTCTGTACTGGGTGATAGCCATTCAGTACTGGGTATACAATTTTGTATTGTTGTGATAGCCACCCTGTACTGTGTTATAGTCATCTTTACTGTGTGATAGCCATTCTGTACGGTGTGATAGCCTTCGTACTGTTGTGGATAGCCATTCTTTACTGTGTGATAGCCATTCTTTACTGTGGATAGCCATTCTGTACTGTGTGATAGTCTTCTTTGACCTAGTGATAGCCATCTTGTACTGTGTGATAGCCATTCTGACGTGTGATAGCCATTCTGTACTGTGTGATTGTCATCTTGTACGTGTGTAGTCATTCTATTGTTTTAGCCTTCCTGTACTGGGTGACAGCCATCCTGTACTGGGTGATGCCATTCGTGTACTGGGTGATAGCCATTCAGTACTGGGGTGATAGCAATTTGTATTGTTGTGATAGCCACCCGTACTGTGTGATAGTCATTCTGTACTGGGTGATAGCCATTCTGTACGTGTGTGATAGCCATTCAGTACTGTGTGATAGCCATTCTGTACTGTGTGATAGCCTTCTGTACGTGTGATAGCCATTCTGTACGGTGTGATAGCCATTCTGTACTGTGTGATAGTCTTCTTACTAGGGATAGCCATCTTGTACTGTGTGATAGCCATTCTGTTGTACTGTGTGATAGCCATTCAGTACTGTGTGATAGCCATTCTGTATTGTTGGGATAGGCATCCTGTATTGTGTGATAGTCATTCTGTACTTGTGGATAGCCATTCTGTACTGTGATTGTTTTGTATGTGTGATAGTCTTCTTAGTGTGTGATAGCCATTCTGTACTGTGTGATTGTCATCTTGTACTGTGTGATTGTCATCTTGTACTGTGTGATAGTCATTCTGTACTGTGTGATAGCCATTCTGTACTGTGTGATTGTCATCTGTACTGTTGATAGTCATTCTGTATGTTGTGATAGCCTTCCTGACTGGGTGACAGCCATCCTGTACTGGGTGATAGCCATTCTGTACTGGGTGATAGCCATTCATTACTGGGTGATAGCTATTTTGTATGCTGTGATAGCCATCCTGTACTGTGTGATAGCCATCCTGTACTGTTGATAGTCATTCTGTACGGTGTGATAGCCATTCAGTAACTGTGTGAGTTATACTGTCTTTGTTATGCCTACTGTACTGTGTGATAGCCATTCTGTACTGTTTATAGCCATACTGTACTGTTGTGATTGTCATCTTGTACTGTGTGATAGTCATTCTGTTACTGTGTGATAGCCATTCTGTACTGTGTGTAGCCATTCTGTACTGTGTGATAGTCATTCTGTACTGTGTGATAGCCATTCAGTACAGTGTGATAGCCATTCTATATGTGTGATTATTGATAGCCACTTTGTAAGTGTGATATATATAGACGCACACACACTCACACAATAACATGGCACAAGAAGGTGTTCTTCGCTGCTGGAAAGCGGTTCCCATGGGAACAGAGCAAGATGTGATTAGTTCCCAGTTAGATACCAGAACTGGCACTTAGGATTTTAATACTTATTAATAGTCCCCCAGTTTCTCACAATAACATTGTGTTGCATCTAATTATAGCTATAACCTTTCAAGCCAAAAAGGAAAGAACCTTTGCTATACAAAACTCCAAGCCAGGAGACCTTTTTATTTATTTAAAATTTTGGAGCTTGAAGGTCAAAGTGGATTGTCAAGGTCATCAGGGACAGATTATATAGATATACTATATATAAAGGATTCCTCTCACCGGCTCCTTCCTTTCCAACCACCAACCAACCACAGAAATACTGTTGAGATTGCCCAATATTATCTTTCCTTATCTGCAGTAAGTAAATACCTAGTGAATAGTGAGGGATTTTGCCATAAAATGGAGCTTAAAAAAAACATTGGCCCTAAAATAAATAAATAATGAAGTTTAAAGTCCTTTTCTCTGTATTATCAAGATGAGAATTAATGTAGGTGATCCTGACATAAGCACCATAGACTATCCTGCAGGCTGAGAAATTGATTGACTCGCCCAGATCTCTGTTCTCCCAGTAGATGATTAGTGGAAAGGAATCTGTCTAATCAATTTATTACAATTGACCATTACAGCAAACAAGAGAGCTGGCTTGGATAGTTTACCTACCCTGGTATTTTTTATTTATTTATTTTTTTCAGTGTCTGATGTCATTTGTTAGTCAACTCCTCCAACCAGGCCATCCCCATAATAGTCCCTCCAAAGCCTGTTCATCCTGTCAGTAGGTTGGTGAAGTTGCCAGCTAAACCTTTACTGTCTGATCTACTGAAAGTCTTGAACCATGCTTAAAAAAGAGAAGACTCTTCCAGTCCCCTGTTCTTATTGCAATGATGTAGGTTTCCTTCAGAGGAACAACAGCCTGGATGAAAAAAGCAGGATTGTGAGCTCTTTCAGAGAGAGACAAGCTTCCAAAACCTCCTGGATTGTGACAACATTGACACAGACTCCAGATTCCGTCGTGCAGAGGCTGACTTCTCCAATCTCTACGCCAGAGGTAGAATGACTTTAATCCCCTACCTGTTATTTGTTACAACACCACTGATCTCATAGGCACTTTTTACACTCTATTCCATGGAAATTCCCTTTAACAGTTACTGTTATACTCATAATGGTGACATTAAACAAATTTAGCATAGTTCCCCTTACTATGCATAGCAGGTATAGAGGATTGGCCCTTTTAAATGAACATGAACTTTCATGATTTGCTATATTAATCCCGTTATGTTTATTATTCTCTTTAACCAGATGTTTCAGGGGTGATTGTTGGATAAGGATATGTTGATAATTTTGCTAATAAGGGTTTCACTAATGTCAGCCTTTTGTGGTGTGTGTGACTATTTATAATTAGTGTCACTAAAAAAATCCCAGTTTTCTCATAACTAATAACAGGGGTGAATTAAAATAGCTGCTCCTGAAATCCCTGGAAAACTGCAATTAGAGTCGCAAGTGTCATGTGTCAGCTGGTGTTTAAGTCGTCTGTAGTCATTGTATATCTGGATGTACAGTTAATACTGGAGGTAACATCAGTGAGAAAAAGCACAGTAGTCACTGTATGTGTGGGGCGGTTATAGTTGCTGTAGTCTAATAAAAACTGTTGCAATCACAGCTAGTATAAAGTGAAATTAAACTCCAGCCACTGCATCTGATACAGACAAAGCAAGTTTATCGGAGAGGAACATCTATAGTCCTACCCAGAGTCCCCAGGGAGTGGCAGTTAAAGTTACAGGGAAAATCAATATTCTACTTGTCAACTTAATTGTAAACCTGATGTAAACTTAGCCACATCTGATTAATGATCCCAGAAAAGAACTATAGACAATGGCGTATACACACCAAAAGACGCGCACAGCCAGGTATGATCCCAATACAGCTGATCATCTGTGACCCATTTCATGCTGACTTGTTCTTAATCAGAGCCTTTGATACAAAAAGAAGAAGTGTTAGCTGATCACTTGTTGTGTAAAGTATCTTTGATTATACTTGGCTGTGCCTTTCTAAATTGTACCACTACCATTGTTCTTCTGTCCTGAAACCCATGGAGAATTTGGTGAGTTCCTTTTAAAGTGAAGGGTCAAGGGAACCAGACCAAGAGATAATTTGTTGTTGTGATCTTATGAATGTGATTCTTTACATATTTTATTTTGATCATGTTTATAGTTTAAACATATAAACCAGGTCTAATTGACTTTGGGTTCTGATATCTTTTCATAAAATCAGTCACATTGGTCAATTAATACTTATGCCCATCATCTGCCCAAACCTGTGAGATTAGGAGAGTTAGCTAACATTCCCTGGTAGGCTGGCTATACTAATTAGTTACCAGCCCAGAGAGAGACCCATATGCAACCTGATCACCCAATTACTTTCACCAAATCTGCTTGAAGGGATATTAGGGCCTTCCATGAATGAGTCGGGTCTGTGATGGGTTGTCAGTTTCGGGAGCAACCATACGTGTGGGGGGCAGTAGTGGGAAATAACTGGAGTCGAAGTTACCGGGTAATTAGGAATGAAAACAAGGAATTAAAACAAAGATCCAATTGGTGTGCTGTAGTGAACAATTAACCATATACAGGCAGAAGTCATCTCTTACCCATCCATCTTACTAATGCTCATATATTACTCATTTATTCATCAGATTTACTGCCTGCAAAGAATGGAGAAGAACCTACCATGCAATTCTTACTGGAGGTGGTTGACTTTCTCCTAATTATGTAAGGAAAACGTTTGATAGATCCACCAAAGTACTGGACTTTCATCATCCTCACCAACTCCTAGAAGGCATTGAAGGCTTCAACCTAGAGCTTTCAGACAACCCAGATTCCTTGGAACAATCCTGGTGGACTGTAGAGATACCCTCAAGTATGGATACGAACAGGTATTGACTGCAGACTTCCTAATGTACAATAAATGGGTTAATCCACCTAGTAGATCATTGGATGGTCTACAAATCGTTCTAATATTACTCGCAATAACAGACATTCTCCCCCATATCCAATAACCAATAAGGGCATTGCTCTTAAACAGATTTCATTAATGACACCACTTACGATACGTTTATCATGTAATCATATCATTATGTGGTAGATGGACCCCAAAGAAAAAGATTTTTGTTTTTTATGTACGCATTTACAAAACATATATCACATGTTAGTAGATAGCTTAACATATAGGTAGACCAAAAGAGAGGGTGTAATTTATCATTCCTGACTACATAAGATATCGATTGGTAGGTCTGTCATCTGGAATATTGGGCATTTATTGGAATGAAGAGGTTTGTGGTTAGTTTTTTGGAAGTGTTTGACATGGACATTGGGTATAAAAGGGGATGTTCGTCTTAAAAAACTGGTCAGTTGTCAGTTTCCTGCCCCCAACCCTAACTCATTTTTCTGCACTTTATTACCTGCATTATTAACCGATATTTAACAATAATTATTGTCACCATTCTGGCAGAGTAAGTTGGCCCCTCCCACCATGCAGTGACTGCTGATATCACAGCCAATGAATGACTGCAGTTCACCTGCTGCTTCCACTGCACGTGTTCAAGCATATAAAATGCTCTTGAGCAAAGGGAGGAGGCAGATACCTTTGTCAGAAAGGATATAACTTATTTTATATATCGGGTTACAAATGTATATAATAAACTGGGAAAATAGCAGTTGGGGTTTTTATTATGGGTTTTCCCAGATAAGCAGTCACAGTCTAAAGGGAAAATGTTGTGTTATGACCTTTGAGCAGTTAATCAATACAAGACATAAACCTGCTGTCCACCAATAGACAAACAACCACACCATGGGCTGAAACTGCTTTGTCAGGGGTGTTTTTTGCGTGTACCAACAAAAAGTTCTGAAAGAATCCATCAGCCCACACCAGTCTTGATTCAAAGAGTGTTTTATCACATGGAACGTTTCGCTGCCCTCACAGCACCATGATATGTACCACTAGCCACGGGTGATCGGCAGCACCCAGCAAATAAGTTTAAAGAAGCACAATAAAAAGAGGAGTGCGGGGAACCCTACTGTATATCGTGCACTGCAACGGGAATGACCCCAGAGTGAAATTTCCTCCAAACACGCCCCCCTTGCCAACATGCATTTATAAACTTTAATGGGCAGGGTGCCAGAGCCCTCATCACGATTTTAATTTTGCCTCTATATATCGTTGACCACAAAATGGCAGTTTTCCAAACATCGCTTAGACATCACAGAATTCCAGGAGGAACGTTTTTGGTGGGTAGCCCATTAAACAAAACAAACACTGCATTTGTGGAGGGAGAGGTAAGTTGTGATTGTGGCTCTTGGTAAATCCCCCATAATGTGTAAATAGGGTTAATTAGGGGTAATAGGCAGAAGGACCATGGAAATAATACTGTCTAGCCATTGGGGTATTACAAGCTCTAACAAGTTTCCATTTCATGAGGTCCATTAATCTCCACTCTCATATATGTAGGTGTTTATGGACCTATTGGATATCAGAAGCAATTTCACTAAGCATTGTCACAGATTGTGACTCTATAAATATGGATAGCTGTCCTATTGTCATGAAATAAGAACGAGAACCCTTCCAATCTCCCAAAATCAATTCAACAACTTCAATCTCTCCATAGGTCACCCTCGATTCTTCAATCAACTCTCCACAGGACTGGACATAATTGGATTGGCTGGGGAATGGCTAACATCACTGCCAACACTAACATGTGAGTCTTACCAATCATCTCAACAGAAACACTGAAATGTAAAAGATTTCACATCGGTAAAACAGGCTGCTCTGTTCATGCAGCATATTATCGTACAATATTTATTGTGTATGAATGCCAAAGGCTGAATAGGTCATTTCAGTCTATTGTTCTTGGACATAAGGTAAACATTTTAGCCAAGGCTAACACTATTGCTATGATTGGCGATCGTCTAATTAGTGTGTGGCCTCCTTTAGAAGAAGTTTGTCATTACTGATTAAATGTGATCATGTGACACATTCAGACTGACTTTAAAGATAGGTTGAATTTGAAATGACTAAAGCTGGTAACACACAGTACAGATTTCTGAAAGATGACAGACAGGATCTGCAAGATCCTGTCTGCCATCTTTCAAAGATCTGCATACACACAGTCCCGAGCGTTCTCCCTATAGGGAGAACGCTCGGGACTGGTGTTTCCATCGGCCGCGCTAGACTCCTATAGGGAGTCTAGCGCGGCCGATGGAAATTTTCGCGCTTTCCCGGGAACAACGTACACACACGTAACGATAAAGCCCCGATACGTCGGATCCGACTGTGTGTACCCAGCTTACACACGCAAGAAACACGTTAAACTGTACTGAAAAAACATTGTAATACTTTAAGTAATACTTAAAGGAGAATTGTGGTCTCCAAACGAATTAAAGGACAACCGACTGCTCTCTTGGTTTCCTCCAGGGGCTTTCTGTCTGCATTGAAAACTATCCTTGAATCACAGCTTCAGTGCATCCTGTGAGAAGCTATAAGCTGAAATGGTTAAGGTTGGTACAAACAAGCAGATTTTTCGGCCCTACTGACTGGTCCAATCTGGGCAATCAGACATGTCGGTTAATCACTGCTTATCTTTTGGACAGTCTCTTTTGGACCACGTGATCAATTGTGACTGCAGCTACTTTTGCCACAATCTACAGTAATTCTTCCTGGCCAACCAGTCACTAGCAGCAAAAGGTTAGTCAGGACAAAAAAATTTTTGTGTGGTAATTTTGCCCGTTCCTCATTTAAGCCTGCTCATTTCGGACCCACTGCTGGTAGTCAAGGAATTGCTGTTTGATTGATGGCATTCTGCACATTTTCAGTGCCCATCCTCTCATTGCTCCTTTTTAAAGAGGAAATGTCAAATGAACCATAGCTAGGTTCCACAGACTGAGATTTTACAGGGTTTTGTTCCTTTTTTCTAATTATGAAACATTGTATTGGTTTTATCCGTGGATTATTTTAATGGTAAGACAGCAACATTTAGTGTACCCTCACTTATTTGCAGCCCTAGTTTAACTTGTGTAAAGCTGCCTAATGAGATTATTCTAAAGGAACTTTCAGTTTTGTTGCTTGGGTGTCAGGTCTTGAATGAAATTTGTCAATCTGTCATCAAACTAAAACTGGATTCTCATGTTTGTTTGGTTACTGGTAGAATGGATCTCCTAAAGGAAATATTTAAGCTGGTACACACTTACATGATAAAGTGAGTAGCGCAGAAACAATCATTCCCAACGCAGACGAACGTTCACCTTAGGTGTCGGGTACAGTTCTTACCTTTTGAACATTTCCTCTCGTCACAGTTGCCCCTTGTAGTAAAGTATAGGGAGTCGGAAGAAGAATGTGGCAGTCCTGAACGTTCCCCTATACTTTCTATAGGGAGAATGCTTGGGACTGTGTAGGGGATCTTTGAGTTTTAATACTGGGCATGCCCAGGTCATTAACCCGGGTAGGGGGAGACACCAGGTGCTTGATCTACTGGGTAGAAAGTTGTACATTAAATTGATTTATTTCTGTGAAGAATCACTTGGAAATGTAAGCAAGGAATCTGTATTTTAACTGACAGTTTCTAGTTTATAAATCCTAAAGAAATTTATATTAACGTACGGGTGATTTTACTTACAGGCTGAGCCAACTTGTTGAGTGTGTAATTGCTGTTAATACGTAATTTGGCAGTTCCTGGGTTATAACCAAAGATCTGTTCTTAAGATAAAGATGAATTTGTATGCAAGTCAGGACACCATAAAACATGTTGCTGTGGGACTGTGAGGGAAAATCCAGGGTTATTGTGACTATGGTGTTGTCTTTAAGAAGGAGGTGTCTGTGAGTCAGACTTTCTTAGCCTGGGGACTGTCTGTAGCATAGAGGCAACAATTACAAAAATATCTACAAACCACAAATGTGCCACTGATCTAGACAATGTTGCAACCAATCGTTCTCCTCTGGGATTAGAATACCTTAACGTGTAAAGCCAGTTACCAGTTATGAATGATCCTATCAACACATGGGATGGTGCATGTGACACGGAGGAGCTGCTGTATGTGTACAAACACCTGGCAATACAGTGCTAACCTGTCTTTCTCTTTCTGGGGACAGTAACCAGCAGGTGCCTGGATTCCCATGATGTTCCTGTGTCATCTCAGTTAACAATGGTATTAGTTTGGCCATTGTAAGATGATAAAAGGAATGTAATGTAATCTAGGGTGCAGCCCAAAGGTAAACATGAAAATCTCTGTATTGTTTAGCCTGGAATCAACAGGATCACTAGCAGGGACACTTCTAGGGTTTCTGCTTCCTAGCCAAACTTTGAATGCCGCCCTTGATTATTTCCAGGCGGCTGCGAAGCCGCTGTTTTAAAGTGGTGACTCTTCAGCAGGGCCCTAACTGACCCAACTATTCTAACCTTTCCCTAACAATAACTAAAGCTAACCTAATATATCATATTTTAACATATCTGTTATTAAGAAAAATTCCTTTTTTTCTTGACCGGTCAAGGGAAAAAACATTTTTTTCACCACTGCCTGTCTGCTGCCTTTCTTCTTTAGTGCAGGTGGCCGACTGAGACAAATGTCTCACTCTGCCTAATGGTAGAAGTGGCCCTGATCACTAGCAGCACATAAAGGACACACCTTCAGTAAGGAGCATGCTGGAGGGCAGCTGAGAATTAGAATATACCCTATATGGAAGGCTGCAACTTTCACAATGGTCTGGGGGTTTATTTCACATCCAAGTAAACGCATGGCCAGTTTGGTCACTCAGACGAAACAGCTCTTGGCTATTTTTTAATTATATATTGATCTGTACAATGACAGAAAATATATTTACAGGTATAATGTGAATACAAGGCCCTACGAAGGAACGTACAGTTGGAACATATAACAACCTAATTTCACATTTGTATGAATGAAATCTTTACTGGAAATTCTCTTCGTTAGAGCTAAAAGCCACACAAATTCATGATGTGATCTTAATGTTTTCCTATCTGTACACAGTTGAACTATGCAGGAATTAAATGGCAGCTAAAGCCCTGATAAAAGGCCTCGCATGTGCATGTACTGGCTTACAGGTACAGGGGTAATAGTGTAAACTGTGTCCACGTCAGGCATGTGGAGAAGGTAGACAGGGTGGGTATAGTTTATTCCATAGGGTCATTGTACCAGTAAAACCTATGAGATGAGCCTGTATGTGATACCAGGATAATTAACACTATAGACACATGGTGGTCTATAAATAAAAATAAACTTTTCAAAGCCACCTTACTGCAGGCTCTAATTCTTATGAATAAGAGTAACGGTGGCCTGAATTCCATTAACCAAGGCTTTGACTTGTCTGCTGGTGCCCAGTGGTCATTGAATTAGAAGGTAGAGAACAGGTCACAGCTTAGTTCCTTATATTAGAATCCTAGACTGGTGACACCTATTCCATGTAGGACATTGCAGATTTCTCCACCACTCCTCACACTACACAAAACCACTCCAGTTATTATGGGGATCATTAATTTGGCCTTGCTGTGTTTTTTTTCTCTGTCTGTAGACCTAGCAATAGGAAGTTTCCTGTGAGTGAAACGTGTATAAAGTCCCTTGCTCTAAGGACCTTGATCTCAAGGACATAGAAAAGAAGGGCATTTAGTCATTTGATGGTTGTATGGTGTGTGTGAAAGTTTGAAAATAGTTTGAAAATAAGGATTGTTTGTCTGTGTTAGGTCTGTGTGGCAGTAAGCAGATTAATCTTTCTTTCTTCCATTAAAGGGTGCACTGGGCTTCTATTTCTAGTATTGCACCTGGAGCAGACGTTCCAGGGGACCTGTCTGTGTCAGGGTGGTGGGGTTTCCCGTTTGGAAGCTGTGTGTGGAGAGTCTAAGGGGCAGCATTGCAGGGATTGGCAAATCTGGGGGGACAGCAGGCACTGGCTGGGCCAGTATAGTGGTGGTGGAAGTGGACAGGGAAGGTTGAGGGGGAGGTAGTTTTGTTGGGGTTACTAGGGTAAGTAGGGGACGGAAGGTAGGATTGCTTCTTCCCAGATTGCCCATCCCATCAGATTTGCCGCCTTGTGGAGGAGGACAGCTTGGAATTAATGTATGGAGGGGGCTAGTCCCTTGAGCACCCAGGGGACTGCCATCTCTGATACAAGGGAGGAGGAACTTAGGATCAGGAATGCTAGGCAGGTGGTAGTGGTAGTTATAGGAAGGTAGGGTATCTGCCGCCAAACCCACATGCCAAACTGTGTTGTTGCCTGCCTGGTGCTACGTTTCGGCATTGTGGATCATGTAGACGATTATGGTTGGGGCCAGGTGTGACCCTGCGGTCTTGGTTCACATTGGTGCCAATTAGGAATGGGCGGTTCGCGGATCCAAAACCCGGATCCGCCGCGATTCATCCCATTCGCGAACGCGCAGATTTTTTCCGGATTTTCCGCCTTCTGAACTTTTGAAACGCGGATTTCTCGTATTTTCGAAAATACGGGAAGTCTCGTAATTTCGAAATTTTCTAAAAATTAAGGGATTTTTCGTATTTTAGAAATAACGTATTTTTGAAAATTTCAAAATACGAGGATTACTCGTATTTTCGGAAATACGCATTTCCGAAAATTTTCGAAATTACGAGATTTCTCGTATTTTCGAAAATTTTCGAAAACACAAGAAATCTCGTAATTTCGAGGATATTTTTCATTTTAATGGGTCCGCTCACGGATTTTCGAATTTTTTAGAAAATTTGCGATCCTCAAGCGGACCGGATTTGCGAAGTTCAGACATCTCTAGTGCCAATGACAAAGTTAGAGGAGGAGGTGGGCCAAGTTAAAGCAATGACCTCCAGGGTAGTGTTTTTCAGAAATACTACTGCAGCCACGTGGTAAGCCAGGGAAACAGTGGCTTAGGAGCATTAATGCATGGCTAAGAGGGTGTTAAGGTAAGAAGGGTTTATAGAGAACTGGGCAGACTTTGCTGTCGGCTACAGGCTCTTAAGTGGGGATGGGTTGCACCTCACTGATGCGGTGCAGCTGTTTTAGGGGGGAAGATGGCTAGAGGGTTGAAGGAGATTTTAAACTAGGTTTGGAGGGGAGGGTATTAGCAGTCTTACTCGGATAGATAGCCCAGGAGGAAAGCAGGGTGTAGATAGGCCAGTGATGGGTGGAAAGGGGGGTGGGGCTAGCATAGGGGTAAGGAGGCATGTGTATTAAATTGTATGAATAATTACAGGATCATAATCTAAAATGTATGTTTGCAAATGTGAGAAGCTGCTGACAAATGGGTGAATTGGAAATGATGGCATTGAATGAAAAATGTGTAATAGGTATAACAGAAACGTGGCTTTAAGTAGAGTTGATCCAGGGAAATTTCCGATTGCCACTTGGAGTCAGGAAGAATTTTTTCCCCTTCATAAATTTAGTGGGTTTTTTTTGCCTTCCTCTGGATCACAGTTAGACAGGAAATGAGAATATTGCTAGATGGGTTGGACTGGATGGACATTGTCTTTTTCAACCTCAAATACTATACTATACTATACATGTAGATGTGGTAATCAGAGACTCTCATTTAATTAGTCTTGACAAGTATTGACTTAACAATTTGTTTAAACAAAGTTGTCCTTGGGGGTTATTTCCAGAGAGGGCGACATAAATATGCATTTGGATTCTTTATAGACAATGCTCATATTTCAAATTGTGTTCATGTTGTTTACGGCAGAGTTCCTTAACTGGTTTATTCTAGTTTACCATGGATTGCATGGACTGTACATTATTAAAGGGATTATGACCCCTACATACAGGGCTACCATTTACTTTATACATTGAGACTAAGGAATCATTCGGATGTCAATGAAACTGACCAAGCACATGAAGTAATAATAATGTGTCGTTTAGATTTTATACTTAGTTCCCTAATGTTCTCATTTCTAGGGCAGCATTAGATGTCTGGCCTGCAGATAGATAGGGTTTGAGGGAAGACCATGTGTTATTATAGTTGATCTAGGCATTATGGGGAAGAAGTGGAGAAAGTCTATAAACAAATTGTTTTATTACGTATGTTTTACCAATGTTGTGGGGTTCAAATGACATCACATACGGAAAGTTGCGTAACAAATGTGGACATACATGAGAACAAAATATTCGAAAAAAGGATATTGGAACACCATGTATGGATAACATAAGAAAGAAACGTGATTGCGTACGAATGGATGTATGGCATCCAATGTTTACCTTCAACCTTCCATTTGTGTATAAGTTTCCAAGTCACTGGCTTGGAAACTTCTCTTCATATCAACATACATTTTAACCCCTTGGTACTAAAATCATTCTTATATATTTTATTAGGGCATTATCATGCCATTATCATTAATTATATTAGGGACCCCCGGTGATATATGGCAAGTTAAACTATTCTGTATTGAACCAGAAGCAAGATTGGTTCTAAAAAGTGTGTGAAGGAGGCTATTTATTTCAAGATAAAAAAACTAGACCAGAATAAGGTGGGGATCATTTGTCTGCTATGTACAATGCTATTTTGACAACCTACCTCTTAAGCCTCGTATACACGCTGACTGGTGACTAGGTACAAACAAATGACAATCTGCAGAACGAATACTCCAGGCTGAAAAAGCCAAGATAGTCATGGATCGTTGGTCTTGAAGATAGTTAAAAGCTTCATTTTCTCACGAAGTTTGCACGATGGGTCGTTCATTGGGCAAACCGTGATTAATCGAAAATTATTGACGTGTGTACGAGGCTTTAGCCACAATGCAATCAACACCTTACATTCAGAAGGTCCCTTGCATTCAGGTGCTCTGAGAAAACAGTCAAGAGCTAACATTCAGTTCCAGTTGATCAAACTAATACCATAGATTTACCATGATTTGAATGAATGAGAAACTTCACAAGCATATTGTGTACTTTGTACTGACATGTTTTAGGATGCTCCTAGTGATTAAAAGAGTTTAGAAGATTTTACTTTTTACTGCATTACTGCATTATGTGCTGTGTTTCGGTTTCCTAACACAGTTTTTTGTCTGGATGGCAATGTATTTCTTCTCCTCATAAACAGTATCATATACTTCATATACAGGCACTGAGCACATTTTTTAACATACCAAAGATTGTGTTTCTATTTTTTGATGTATTGGTGGGACGCGCGGATTATAGCCCAGAAATGCCTTTTTTAACCTGGAACTAATATATTACCTGTGTAAAATAAGTAAACTCTTTTATATTACAAAGCATGCAGTTACCCTATTACAGAAATATAAAGATAGAGAGTAGCTGATTGGTACTTCTTTCTCTCCCTGTGCAATTCAAACTGAGCATTTCTGAGCTTACTGGCCAGTGTAGAGAGCAGTAACTATGAGTTTTACCTTTTACTGCATTTCTTTGGTTGGGAATCAAACGATTACTTGAAAATCAAACGATACATTGTTAAGGGAACTGTGGTCTCCATACAAGGTTAAGTTTAATGAAAGGCCATTTTCCGACCTTAAAAACTAGCCATCAACCACCTCTCTACCTGCTCCACAGCCAAAGATATACAAAAATGACTGACCAAAAGTTAATGGGTGGGAGGCTGATATGTGACATTCCTAAGGCTTCTCCTGCCACAGGGCCACCGGCGAGCACAGCCTCAGACTCCCTCAGTGTGCGAGGGAGACAGGAAGTCCCTCCCTCTCTGCTGTGTGAAGTCCTGACAGAGAAGGTAAGGGAATCTACAGCCCTTCTTTCCCACTATGTGAAAACACTTTTTCGGGCAGAGTTCTCACTCTGCCTGAAAAGGCTATTTCCACGAGTTTTCTGTAGGGGGGGTCTGAGTGGCCACACGCACCTGTGATGGGCGGGGCTTGGGCACCCGTGAATGGGCGGGCTTAGGCACCTGCGAGTGGGCAGGGCCACATGGGGCTGTAAGAGAATGGGCCAAGGGGGGCCTGCAACTGGAGGGATTATGGGGTCCTGAGTGGGGAGGGACCAGGGGGCTGCGCAAAGGGAGGAGGAGACACAGGGCAGATTGACTGACATGGTTTCAGAGCAGGAAGTGCAGGGGACCTGGTGATGCTACTGCCATATCACACACAAAATGTAAATATCTTCAAAACTATGTAAAATAAACAATGGAAATAAATGGCAAAAATTCTCAGGAGAGCAATTCCTATCAATTTACCTAAAGTCATTTTTGGACCACAGTTCCCCTTTAAGTAGGCAGTTTCAAAACATAGGTCAGGGAAATGTGTTTTTATTTGCTAAATTTCTCTTTCACAGAAAGATAGCAAACAGAGGTGGCCACCCTTCAAAATGCATCAAACTAACAAGAAGCATAATTTACACACAAAATTGGAAAGCCCATGGTTTAACATTACTATTAAATTGCATGAATTATTACAAACAGTTATAGTATTAGAGACCATGGGCCTCACAGGTTCCTAAAAACACAATTATTACAAATATACGCAATATCTATCTATCATAGGTGTCTTTATCATTTTCTTCATCGTATAGCCCTTCCTCTCATAACTCTCCCCAGAGATCATTAGGCCGTAAAAATAATAAAAACTAATTATAAACACAGAGTGTTTTTTTATTTAATGAAAAATTTTCCGTGCTGATTCGAACTCTAAAATAAATAAATATCTCGGATTTATTTAATGAGGTTTGCCAACAACCATGTAAAATAACTTCTTGCAGAGACACACAAACCAATATGCAGAGTAACCCACAACAGAACATCCGTATCAAATGCTATTGGTTGTTTTTTAAGGCTTATACTGACTGGGGCCTTTCCATAGGTTTACATACGAGATCGCCCCAGTTTTTGTCCTCATGGAACAAATTACCACTTCGGAATGAGAGAATAATGGTTGGAACGGAAAATGAAGGAGATGGGATATTTTCTCCTGGTAAGTTATGGGAACATTTTCAAATAAGATTACAATAGAAGTTTATAGTTTAGCCAGAAAGGAGTCTGGGATGGTTTATGTAAAAGAAACTGGATATTTCCTGCATCATTCACTTCCTATTAGAATAAACACGCACTCCCTGTTCAGCTGCATGCAATATGAAGATAAAGAATGTATTATATATGAATAAATCATGCAATTTCAATATCTACTCCTATTATCCACAGGCTGCTGACATAGCTTCAGCAAAATGATGTCACAGAAAGGCTTTTAGGTTTTGGAATTCCTTAGTTCCTATAGCTCCATCCACCTGTAGCTTAGTAAAGAAGGAGATCTCAGCCATCACTTAACCTTAAGGCACCCATCCACTTTGCTGGTCTTGGGTAAATCCTGATGGGATTTTCCTGATATGAGCAGGTTTCAATGAAATCCATATTGCAATGTGTATGGGCTCCCTAAGGCCCACGGTAGTCATTTGGTATTGAAGGACACACAATCCGCCATGATTTACACAATCCATGCTGGATCATTCTAATTCAACGGTTATGTCTGCAAGTCATGACCAATTAACCACCGGCCAAATTCAAAGACCAAATACACAATGTTCAACTTTTCAGTTCCCTCCATCTACTTGCACTAGAAACATTAAAGTTGTTGGAAGTAGATCAGGCAGAATAACTGCTCAAACTGCCTATTTTACTCTCTGTAATTTTATAGAAAATCAAGACCAAGTGGTCTATTGGCTTAAATGTTGCCTCATATGTACGAGCTTATAACTTATCCCAAGACTAGGTCCATACATTATCATTGCTGGAACAGAACCAATGGTATTTACTAGAATCATCCTGAACATAGTGCAGGGATGTAAATTCCTGTTTCCACAATCCCTCAGACAGGGTGAAGCAGGTTTGGACGTCCTTAGTAACATTTCTCTATCCTGTTAACAGGAGGAGCCATATCTAACATGTACACATTATGGCTGCCCGTTACAAATACTTCCCAGAGGTTAAAACCAAAGGCATGGCCGCTGTTCCCAAACTGGGCTATTTACTCAGAAAATGTAAGTTCACTTTTATTTTAAATGGATTTTCTTTGACAAAAGTTTCACACATAGTTATTAGAAACTGCAGTCAGTCTGTTAGTATAATGTCAGTCAATGGAAACTGGCAGTCAGTCTGTTAGGAGAATGTCAGTCACTGGAAACTGCAGTCAGTCTGTTAGGATAATGTTAGTCATGGAAACTGGTCAGTCAGTTTGTTAGGATACAGATGTCAGTCAATGGAAACTGCAGTCAGTCTGTTAGGATAAGTCAAGTCAGTCAATGGAAACTGCAGTCAGTCTGTTAGGATAATGTAGTCAATGAAACTGCGTCAGTGTCTGTTTTTGGGGTTTGTG
>JAACNH010006471.1:0-17222 GCA_019447015.1 Hymenochirus boettgeri
AATGGAGCCAGGAACGAACTAGATATACACAGGACAGATTTTTTTTTAAAATGACAGACAGGATCTGCAAGTTCCTGTCTGTCATTTTTCAAAGATCCAAATACACACACTCTGGAAACATGCTTGGCACTATGTGTTTCCCTCGACCGCAGCCAACTTCCTCTATAGGGAGACTACCGTGCCGGGGGAAATTTCCCGAAAGAGGAAAGTGGCCACACAGTGCCAATAAAGCTCCTTCAGATCCGACACTATCGGGGATTTATTGGTACTGTGTTTACCTAGCTTTAGGAAACAGCAGAAAAGCGAGGGTCGCACTCCAAAGTAAATAAATTGAATTTATTATTGACCACACATATATCACAACGTTTCGGGGGGAAACATGCCCCCTTCCTCAGGTGATGATTCAACAGTAGTGCAACACATCTATATAGGTCAGCCAATCTTAGGGACGGCCCCTCCTGAGCAAATCGTCCCTCTGATAGGCTAGGCAAAAAAGTAACATTGTGCAATTCGTTAGTGCAAAAATGCATTATTTGTGCAATAAATACATTAAAAATCTGTAATAATAAATCAATAGTAATAAAATTCTCCAATTAGTGAATCTGTTTGCAACCTTGTAAAACTTTTACCATAACTGAAATCTTAATTAAAAGACATTAAAACATTATTATAAAATTCTTCATAGGATATATTAAGAGATAAAACGTGGCTGTAGAGTGTGTTAAAACCTTATTTACAATATGAGAACTACCCAAAGTGTATATCAACGGCCATTTAGCAGAATACATTCAAAACTTGAAATAGAAAAAGTAAAGTGCTGGCCTGGAAGAAGTGCTCTCAAAAAAGTCCACAAGATGGCGCCACCGTGTGTGAAGATTGATAGTGTAGTGAAAATAGGTATCAACTGTTGAATAAAGGCAGAAAACGTGATAAATTATTTAAAACAAAGACAATACATTAAATGTTAAAACAATTAAGTTAAAAGATTCTACTTAGTTAGAGGTGTAGCATAGACAAGATCCTCAAGTATCGTTTATTGGAGAGTTATAGAAAACAAGACCAGTTAAATTCCTCATTCATACCATTTGGGGCAAGCGTCTCTAGTTTATCTATCCAAAATAATTCTCTTTGTAAGATTTTGCTATTAAAGTCGCCCCCTCTTCTTTCTTTTTCTACAACCTCAAGTACCAGCCATCGTAACTATGATGTCTTATGTTTCTTCTCAAAGAAATGTTTACTAACTGGGGTTTCATTTTTCTTATTAATGCCGTCATAGTTGGTAATGTCACGTTTATGTTCTCCCACACGTAATTGGCTGACCTATATAGATGTGTTGCACTATTGTTGAATCATCACCTGAGGAAGGAGGCATGTTTCCCCCGAAACGTTGTGATATATGTGTGGTCAATAATAAATTCAATTTATTTACTTTGGAGTGCGACCCTCGCTTTTCTGCTGTTTCCGATTGATATATGTCCATTAAGGGTTGGACTATCTGGAGGAGTGGGCACCCACGTGTGGACGAGTGCAGAGGATCACCTTTACTTTACCTAGCTTTAGTATGAGAAGGAAGCAGATAGCAGAGACAGGATGGGGGGAGTACAGGAGAGAGAGAGGCCCATGCATTTGTTTGAAACTGGATCTTAATAGCACATTAATACTGACAGGTCTGCAGAGGGGAGGGACTTCCGGTTTCCCTAAACATATAGTAATCTGCGGCTGAGCTTGCCGCCTGCGAGGGGGGGAGGAACCTTTATCATAGGGTTCTGGATGTCTCGCAGTTATAGGCCTTTAATTTAGAATTAACTTGTGTGGAGACCACAGTTCCCCTTCCAGAGACAAATTGCTTTAACACATTTGAATTAAAATTACATTGAATATTTCTCTGTAATTTTACTTTTTAATGCAGTAAAATACCTAAATAAAGAGTATATGATACTGAGGCACTTAATTGACAGTTGAATTTAAATTTTTTTCAGACTGGATATCAAAAGAAATAGGGGACAAATCAATAAAAAAATGGTACAGTGATAGTTGGGAGGAATTATAGTTTCCGGTAATGGGCAATTTAAAAAAAAAAGTTGGGAGGAATTATAGTTTCCGGTAATGGGCAATTTAAAAAAAAAACAAATTTCCCAGCGTACATATCCTTTAAGAGGACACAATTGAATATTTCTCTGTAATTTTACTTTTTAATGCAGTAAAATACCTGATAAAGAGTCAGAAAAGGATCTAGAGGTTGACAGAGAAGACATTACGGAAGAGGAAGAAATAGAACAAGATGAAAAGGGAAGTGAAGTTGAGGAAGAGGAAATTCCAGATGAGAAAGATGATGATCCCCCTAAACCCATTACCAAAAGAAAGGCTCCAGAAATTCCCAAAACGAAGCCGTAAGTTTATCAATTTATACCTTAATTCCTCTTTTAAAAAATCCCCTTTTACCGGTCATTCATTGTTAGCAGATTAATTCCCTATTATTAAGAGATAAATTGCTTTAACACATATGAATTAAAATTTTATTGAAAATGTATCTATAATTTTATTTTTTAATGCAGTAAAATGCCTGATAAAGAGTCAGAGGAGGGTTTAGAGGGCGATAGAGAAGACGTTCCGGAAGTGAAAGAACCAGATGAAAAGAGACGTGAAGTTGTTGAGGAAGAAGAGGAGAAAGATGATGAACCGGCTAAACCCAAAGTCAAACGAAAGGCTCCAGGAATTCCAAAGATGAAGCCGTAAGTTTATCAATTTGAACTTCCTTTTTGTTTTAACACATAATTATACCAGTTATACCTATTAATATTCTACCATAGACGGAACTTCTTTCCAGACTATGGTTCTCTAGAAACTTCCAAGCAAGGAAAAAAGGAGGAGCACACTACTGGGGTGAATGTTTCTTTATTAGTGCAAAAAGTAGTATGCTCCTCTACCTTTTTTCCTTGCTTGGATGTTGCAGCCCTGGAAGTAGGGGGCTAAGAGGATTGCACCTACCTTACTTGTCTGGCAAAGGAGCCAACAACAGTGTGCCATTGTGCGGTCTTGGAACTTTGGATTTCTCTAGAAACTTCTCCTGAGCTTTGCTTCCAGGGTCTACATTTTATAATATGTCTCCCTTCAATTTACCGCAATGATAAAATATGTTGATTATTTTCACATAGAATGTTTCAGTGGCAGTTTTATAATGAATGGGATCCAGGGAATTATTTCTTGTGTTAGGAGGTTTCTGTTAATGTTTTACAGTGTTTTACAATCTTGTCTTTGTTAAATCCACCTCTAAATAGTGTAGGTGAATAAACTCTGTCTGTTCTAATGCACAGGAGTCATGATGAAGATGAAAAAGGTGAGGATGAGACAGATTCCATATCCCACCACCAGGAGGAGCCGCCCGAGTCAGTGAAACATTCAGAGTGAGTTTTGTTAGTTTAATTGTTTAATATAAAGGGATTTATTAGACAGCATAGGGGAAATACACAACCAGCCCCTACAGATATATATATAACACCAATAGAATATTGCCATAAAAACAATTAGGAAAGTATTTATTATTTAGGGGCATCTGAAAGTTTATTAACTTAAAACACAGTTGCAGTTTGTGATTTATTGTGATGAATGGTTTACACGGAATAATGACATGTTCATGGTTTGTACATTTTATCATTTATACAGAAGTGAAGACGATAATCCGGATCCAGAGGAAGAAACTCCAAAAAAGAAAAGGAGAGACACATTCAAGAAAAAGTCTCTGAAGGCTAAAAAGTGAGTTTTCCGAGACAAAACTGAGGTTTCTGCCCCATCCTCATTCACTTTCATTACAATTAGTATTACCGCCCTGTATATGGGAACCATCACCAACCTGAACTGGATTTCTAACCAATGATTTCTAAATGTGTCTTAATATCCTTTGTGGGTTCAGATATTCAATATACAGATTTCACTCCTTCTCTAATTGCAGACTAGTAATATAAAATGATAAACCAAGTTATAATTCTATATTAATGTTTCAGGTTGATAATAAAACTTTCCTTCTTACTGGTAATGTGTTTAGCTGTTATTCAGGGGCACTCACTATATCCTTTCAATGTGCAGGAGTCCTGATGAAGAAGGAAAAGATTCAGAGAAAGAGGATTCCAAATCTCACCACCGGGAGGAGCCTTCAGAGACAGACGAACATACTGAGTGAGTTTTCTTGGCCTAACGTTAAAGCAAAACTTTATTGTCTTAGTTCCACCCCAACATCAGTCTGGGATCTGTCTAATTGGTTAGGCCCTGGGCTAAATGGGGGTGGAACAACCATTTAGATTTATTAAACCACATGGAAATAAACACCCAGCACCTACAGATTGAATAATATCAATACAATATCTATTATTAAAATATATCTTACAAGACATTCATATAAAAGAAAAAGTTGACATTAATATAATAATAATAATAATCAATTTAATGAAATAGAATTTAATTTTTTTATATTATGAAAGTATTTACACTGATAAAGTGTGGTTTGCTGTGATGAATGTCACACAAGATGTAAAATCTTTGTTATAGTTTTACCAATGTTATCGTTTGTACAGAAATCCGGAAGAAAAACCAGAAAAGAAAAAGGATCCTGAGGACGAAAATCATGAAAAGAAAAAATCATTTAAGAAACGATCCGTAAAGGATAAAAAGTGAGTGTTTCAAGACTAAACCAAGTTTGCTCTGTATTTATTAACAGTCATATATTATTTAATATAGACTTAATATAAGTTATATTAAGTATAACTTAATATAGGGCTGAATTGCCTTTAGTAAAAATTTTACATGTGTAAAAAACACAAAATGATTTCAGATTATCCATTGTGGGTTTAGATATTCATAACATAGTTTAATCTATTTGTGAATGGGTCACTAGATTGTAAATAACTACCGGTTATGTATTCAGGTTCACTTACTAAATCCTTTTTAAATGTTTAGGGGTCATGACAAAGATGAAAATGAAACGGAGGAAGATTCATATTCCCGGGAGAGAGTGAAAGATGCAGAGTGAGTTTGGCTTTTCCTAATATTAAACATGAAACAATTTATTAACCAAGATGGTGGAAATAAACTCCCAACATTTAGGGATAGTAATGATCCCAATAATAATTAAAACACATTTTAAGACATTCCCACATTTTATTGTTTATACAGAAGTCAGGAAGATGAACCAAAGAAGAAAGAAAAACCAGAGAAAGACAAGCCGGAGATAGAGGAGAAGGAGAAAGAGACGGAGGAGCCAGAGAAAGAGAAGGAGGAGGAAGAAACGGAGGAGCCAGAGAAAGAAAAAAGAGAGAAAGACAAGAAAGAGAAGAAGGAGAAGGAGGAGGAAGAGCCAGAGAAAGAAAAAAGAGAGAAAGACAAGAAAGAGAAGAAGAAGAAAGAGAAGGAGGAGGAAGAGACGGAGGAGGAAGAGGAGGAGGACCCAGAGAAAGAAAAAAGAGAGAAAGACAAGAAAGAGAAAGAGAAGAAAGAGAAAGAGAAGAAGAAGAAAGAGGAGAAAGAGACAGAGCCAGAGAAAGAAAAACCAGAGAAAGAGAAAAAGGAGAAAGAAAAAAAGGAGAAAGAGCCAGAGGAGCCAGAGAAAGAAAATCAGGAGAAACTAGAAAGAGAATCTGTAAAGGATAAAAAGTGAGTTCTCATAAGGAAGAGATTTCTCTTAGACTTTTCTTTATCCCATGATGCTGTGGTAATGGGCTGATAAATCAAATGTTTAGAGTTTTTTGTTGGTGGAAAATAATGTTCAGGGAGATGTAATAAAAGTTCTTATTGTTTAAAATGGTGCTAATAGGACGTTAGCTTTCAAATGGTAAATAACATCTGATTGGTTAGGGCAATCCCCAAAAAAAGATAAAAGGGGGAAAAGTCAATCACCCAAACCCCCCCAAAAGGACAAAAGTAAATCGCCTAAACCCGCCAAAAAGGACAAAAGGGTGAAAAGTAAATCGCCTAAACACCTAAAAAAGGTCAAAAGGGTGAAAAGTAAATCGCCTAAACCCCTAAAAAAGGTCAAAAGGGTGAAAAGTAAATCGCCTAAACCCCTAAAAAAGGTTAAAAGGGTGAAAAGTAAATCGCCTAAACCCCCCAAAAAGGACAAAAGGGTGAAAAGCAAATCGCCTAAACCACCCAAAAAAGACAAAAGTAAATCACCTAAACCACCCAAAAAGGACAAAAGTAAAAGTAAATCACCCAAACCCCCCAAAAAGGACAAAAGGGTGAAAAGTAAATCGCCTAAACCCCTAAAAAAGGTCAAAAGGGTGAAAAGTAAATCGCCTAAACCACCCAAAAAGGACAAAAGGGTGAAAAGTAAATCGCCTAAACCCCTAAAAAAGGTCAAAAGGGTGAAAAGTAAATCACCCAAACCTCCAAAAAAGGACAAAAGGGGGAAAAGTAAATCACCCAAACCTCCAAGAAAGAAGTAAATGACCAAAGTCAAAGGCAAAAATGAAGTTACCAAAAAAGTCCTATAAAACTATTCAAAATCATCCAAGAAATACTTTCCGATAAGTCGGACTGCTAATAACGTATTACTACTCTTAATATGAACTCTCTTCTCTTACTGCAGAGCTTGACACAATGTCCCCCTTGGAACACATTATCCAGACTTGGACATTATTCCAAATTAGAGAAATATAATGAGGATCATGGGCCGTATAATTAAATACTCAGTTGCAGACTGTTGTAAATCAGTTAGATCAACTGGACTTGAAGTTTAGTTCGTGAAGACGTTTCGCTAGTCATCCGACTGGCTTTCTCAATTCAGAATGACTTGTACAAGAATCTGTGGCAATTATGTACCCTGGAAAGTCCCAATTAGCACATCACAGCCAAGTGTTAAGGACCTTCTAAATGCAAGGTGTGATTGCATTGTGGCTAAATGAACTGCTTGGTTTCTTTATTTTCACATAAATGGCCTCCTTGACACCTCTCTTGAACCAGTCATGTTCCTTTGCCAATATGTTAACATTACAATCTTTAAACATATGTCCTTTTACCTTAAGATGCAGGTACCCGAGGAATTGGCTCTTCTGTGTTGGGCTATACGTTGATGCAGTTGCTGTTTGGTCTCCCCCACATACATATCAGAACTATAAGATGCCTTTACTGATCGCTAGTTTTACAACCTTTCACCAACTTTCCGATACTGCAGGATTTTAAAATTGAGGTAGTTTGATGGTAAAGTACAGATCCTGTGTAAGAGAAATATATAAACTATCTGCGGTTTCATTCATTATAAAAGGCACGGGATCACCTTTTATGATACTGCAACTTTAACCAGCGCCGCCACACAATACAGATACTGCGTGGTAAGGTCCATACAATAATACAGCGTATTGTACTACTGCGCCAGTATTGTATGTCTGCGGGCGTAACTGTACAATAAACCCATGATATCAGTAATCAATATCATTAAATTGCACTATCGATCTTTATAGTGGTCACAAATCCCGGATTATCGATAATTGCGATAATATTTTCTAATGTACAATGCATGTTTTTTTGCAATGCATGGTGTACAATATCGCCCACAGTGATAAACTATAGGTGTCGGAGTTTAGCAACATGAATCCTTGAAAACATACTGCTCAATATACTTGTTTCGTTTAACTTTTGGACATTTTGGGGCCTAATTATGAAGGTGCAGTATTGCCGCGAGACTGCGCCTTTAACAACCGTAAGTTTTATTACCGTGATCGTACTTTAGTACCGAATGGTATTGTACGGCCACCTGGTCGTAATTGTGAGGTACACGTGCCCTTTAAATCTCCTTTCCAACAGTAGGACGGAATTAACTTGGGTGGCCTGCATCATGGTGAGTGTTAAGAGCTCTAATGAGCATTTCCTGTACTGACCTTCTATTAATCGCAGTCCTTAATCTTTCCTTTCTATAGAAAATAAAATCTGAATAGTCTTTGTTCATAGTTTAATTTCTCCAAAACTAAGATTCATTTTCTTGTCCTCATTTCATCCTCGGTTCAGCCATTTAGCTTCTCCAAACTGAATGAAATATTCTTGGGTGTGATTCCATTATGAAGCCAAATTCCATTTTCATGCTTTTTAGCTGATTTTATTCCACGGCTATTACCTAGCGCCCAACACGTTTCTGCAAAATATTTCATTGATATTTACTTTCTTTTTAAATATTTTTTTGTTCCCAGAATAATTCTCCATTTCGATAAATTTAATTTGTCTAGTTTTCTAAAATATCCAGAATTTTTCTGTAAAGATAATAAATATTAAGGAATTCAATTGGCCACTGAAACTTTTCACTTAGAGTTTGGCAAATCTTCCTTTAATCCAATGGTGCCATCAGGTCCTACCATAGAGACACACTGACTGACTAATAGGATTCTTGGAGATAGTGATAGTAGGAAAAAATACTTGTAAGCAGCACTTACTCTGATGTGTTTGTGTTGCTGTATGACTTAAATCCAATATTCTAAATAAAGAGTATATGATACTGAGGCACTTAATTGACAGTTGAATTTAAATTTTTTTCAGACTGGATATCAAAAGAAATAGGGGACAAATCAATAAAAAAATGGTACAGTGATAGTTGGGAGGAATTATAGTTTCCGGTAATGGGCAATTTAAAAAAAAAAGTTGGGAGGAATTATAGTTTCCGGTAATGGGCAATTTAAAAAAAAAACAAATTTCCCAGCGTACATATCCTTTAAGAGGACACATTTAAGAGGACACAAAGGTTCTTAATTTTCAGATTAGCTAAATATTGATTATATAAACATACCCATTGAGACTCCTTTAATATTGATTATATAAACATACCCATTGAGACTCCTTTTGGCTGTGACCAAATCAATGGTGGAAGAACGTGACATCACCTTTGCACCAAGCCACAGTAACTATAGTATCTTATAAGATTGATACTTTGGGGACATTTAAGACAGCAGTCCTGGGTGGTGGATTACAGCCTTACCTAATAGTTAATTTCTGACATGGTCCAGACCAAAGAAGCTGTTGTTAAAGGACAATTACACTTACCTCCCTCTCGTTCCTTTCCCCCCACTCCTGCAAATTACACAGGGTGAAGACCTAAAACTCTAAGTCCTCATCTCTGGTTACTTTACAAAAGTCCTGCACTACTTACTTGTAATCTCCCTCGTCGCTCGGGTCCGATCCTCAGCACTGGCACTTTGAGGACAGGTCGCGAGGCAGCCAATGGCAAGACGCGTCTGCAAGAAGGCATGTCTTCCCATTGGCTGTCTCCCGAATGTCACTGACAGTGCCAGTGGGGAGGATCGGACCGAGTGACGAGGGAGATTACAAGTAGGTACTTGCAGGAATGGATCGGGGAATGGTAAGTATAATTGTCCTTTAACAAACAGCTTCTTTGGTCTGGACCATGTCAGAAATGACTCCATCCGTGATGATGAGTAGAAAATAGTACTGGGATCCATCTGTAACTTGACTGTAACTCCAAATACGATGCACTAGACTCCACAATTCAAGCAGATCAACAACCGTGTAAAAGGAACGTAAAAGGAATGTCTGTCTGGTGAAAAGTATTACAGCTTCTGGTTTGGGGAGTGGAAAATAGAGATTTTTGTATGGGGGAGTGAACTTGCCCTTTAAAGTTTAAACAATTAGAAAAAGAAAAGTCATTTACTTTCTTGTCCGGATGTATTAAAGGGTATCTCCACCCCAAATGAAAAAAATGTATATAAGTAACTCTCCCAAACCCTAAACACCAGCTTAAAGAACGAAAAATCTAAATCCACACAGAAATAGGCTACCCACCTTCGGTTCCTCTGCCTCTTCTGCTACTTCGGGAAAGGAGAGCAGTAGGGGGCGGACCAGCAGCCACCTCTGTCATTGTCTGAGAGTCAGGTGGTAGGAAGAGCTCCCACTGCACATGCCAGAGTCTTTATGAGGACAAGGTAGTAGGCAGCAGATAGAAAAAGTTGGTCACCACTGTTAGGTTTTTATATATTCTCTATAATCACTTAGCCTAATAGCAGCCATTTTGTTCTCTAACTCCATTTTGTCTTATATTATTGTCGTGTTATTGCAGATGTTTTGTTTCCAAATGTTGTTTCTTATTTCATGATATTGATAACACTTGAGCTTCCCAGTTTGCCTCCCACATTGTGTGTCAACCTGACTCTATCCTTGCATTCCAATGGATGTTTTACCTCATCTGTAGACACAAAGTCTGGCAATGCCCCCTTTCTGGTTTGTTATATTCCAATGTACAAAATGAATAAACTGAGAAAGAGAATTCTGCTACATCGGATGTGTGGTGCAATTCTTTCTCCCGGCGCTGTAAAGGGTCTTTTACTGGGTCTAAGACAGGCATCAGGGTCCAGATATTCTAACAACTGGTGTCAGAAGTGGCATATAACCGACAGGACCGTAAGTATTGAACTTATTGATTTTAAGTTCTGTAAGTTGTATCAGCACATTGGTTTAGATTTTAAAACGTGGGTCTGGAAGGGCGGACACATACCCCACGTCTTACAGGCGGGGTTCTGTATACCTGCAGGCTGGGACCTGTGATCGAGTTCTCTTAAGGAAGTTGCTCCCCGAGTGGAGTGTGATATTCTGAAAGAGTTATTCCCCGAGTGGAATGTAAAGATTTGGTGCTGGGTGTTCTAAAGAGAAAGGTAGACTCCCGCAGGTGGCGATCTGCATTTTTAGTTTTCTCTTTGGAAGAGTTAACTGGGAGTCGTACAAGATATATTTCCCCTAATTGGTAGGATCCCTAATTGCGGGTTGGACTCGCAACTTGTAGTTGGACTACAAGATAATACTCCCGCAGGCGGCGACCTGCACATATAGAGTTAATGTTCTCTCCTTAAATAGGAGTTGCTTCCGGCGTGGAGTGTAAAACAAGGGAGTTAGGGACGGGGGCGGAAAGAGTTAAGCTTAACCAGTTTTAGAACGGACAGTGTGGTCCAGTTCATTTGAAGTTCGAACTTCTGAGTTGTGTTTCTTTGCTATCTAGCATTATACGGAACAGTAAGAGACCCTACTTTTGTATGTCTTGTGTGTTTTATGTGTAACAAGTTTTGTCTGTCAAATTTGTTAATTTCCTGCACTTGCTTATTTTGCGCTTTTTGTTAACCTTCTTGCTTACAGGATGGAAAGTTTCACAGTAAGGTGTCTGACCCAAACATGATAAGTCATTTAAAGTATATTAAAGTGTTTTAATTCTAAGTTTACAGGTTTCCAATGTGTGGGAAAATACTGATAACAAGACTGGTACAGAAGTTCCGAAGAATTTTTTCTGGGAAACTCCAGAGGATTAGGTGATTCGTATTGGTGGTACAGTTTATGGCAATCCATGGTTTGATAATATATTGGGTTGGATAAAAGATGTATATTCCCATTGAGGACTCTTAGTGAATTTTATTATAAATCTAGTTATATTAATGAGTGAGGTTAAATTTGGTTAATGCTGTTCACTTAGAATGTTTTCTATTATAAATGTATTTTCCTTCCTGTAAAGTTCTGTGTCTAATCATTATCTGCAGTGTCTGCGTTTCTGACACCCCACTTCCCCCTCCTTCTCTTCTTTTGCTTGTGGAAAACGAAAGTAGATTTGATGTGTAACTAGTTTTAGTGGGACTTATATAATTGCATAGTGATCGTAATTGTTTTGCATCTGCACGTGCACAGGAAAATAAGTGTTACTTCTAAGAAGGTTCAAGAAGGTGTTGATGGAAGAGGAAGGTTATCAAGAGGAAGGTGGATAGGCAAATAGAGGTAGAAAGGTCTACGGAAGTTTTTTTATATATTATAGAGGTTTTTGAGAAAGTGAAGATTTAGAAAGTGGTAGAGTTTCTGGTGGTTTTTAAAGAGGAGTTATTAGAATGATCAGCTTAATAATAGCAAATGTTTATTTGTAATAAATTAGATCATTAGTGAGACTAGTGCCCGTTATATCCATATAGCTAAGTAGGATGTGACAATACAGTCACAGATAGATATCCCCTATGATGGCAGTTGTAATGGATTTTCCCACAAGTGATTCCCTTGCTGTGGTACAGCTCATGGACAGAATATGTAATCCTATTTGTGTTCTTCATATACGAGGTAAGCTGTTTAATTTTTTAATGATAGTGGGACTATGTGCTTCTCTATCAAAGCTTCCTTATATTAATGGTCCCTCAGCGGATTGCAAGCCTTTTGTAGAGATTTATTGGGGTACCTGCAGAGTCTAAGAATACAAAATATTTGTCACTAATAGGGATGATGGCCTATTGTTATTATCTTACTTTTCCTTTAAATTATTACCACATTACCCTATTAACTTGATAATACAGGATTTAGTAAGTAAATTGTGTACCTCAATTTTCTTTAGTGGCATAACTTGTTGGAAGTAAAAGTTGATGTATGGATAATTTTTAATGCCCCTAACCCCCTATCACAAGATATAATTAATAGTATTCTGACAATGGTTTGTCCCTTTGTAAAGCAACGAGTAATTACAAAGACTATCTTCCTATTTTATATCCCTATTATATCCCGCTCATAATACAGATAATTCCTATAGTGTCGCATATTAAAGCCCTTAAGAGTCCCATTTCATGTGTCACTGTTTGACATAGAGACTTGGTGGACTTGCCAGTGACAGATGGCTCTCTGTGAAGTGTTAAAATGATAACAGGTTCAGCCACATGGTTCTAGGATTATTGAAATATGTTAATTGTCAAATATGTTAATGATGGTTATTGTGTATCCAGAGCATGGAGGTATGTAAAAAGGTCTCTCTCTCAATTGTCTTGCATCAAAAGCTTCAAGAAAATACAATATTGCAAAGACTCAGTTCAATATCTTGGTTGTATAAAAACTAAGGGTGAACATCTGGTTAGCCCCGCTAAAGATAAAAGACATCTTGCGCTTCAAACACCCTGTAATAAAGCTGAATTGGTCAGCTTCATGAATTTTAGCAACAATGAATCCCAGCCTGCTCCCGCTGGGACCAAATACTCCAAAAAGCACTATTAAAGACTGTCCAAACAATATTCTATGGACACCAAAAATGACAAAGAATGTTTAAATAATTGTCATAACATTTACCTCTGCCCCTGCTCTGAGCCTTTTGAATTATGATAAATCTTTTCATTTGTTTTATAGAGAACATTGTAAAACCATGTTGGCAGTTTTATCACAATATCACAGAGACACCTTGAAACTAGTTGCTTATTTTTTCTAAATCATTGGCAGTCACTGTTCAGGGGATGCCTTAATGTTTGTGCACCTCTGCAGCTTGTGCAATGGCCGTTGAGTCCTCCAACTCTATTATATTGGGTACGGAGAATGTTTAATTAACATCCAATCATGTTTTATAAATGCTAAAGAATAGAACATGAACTATCCGATGCCTCACAGAGTTATTTTAAATCTATCATGGTCTTAAAAGTTAGATATATTCCGATCTTACCCATGGTATATTCCTTTTATTCATTATTAAGATTACAAGTTAAATTAATACCCAAGCAATTAAGATTTAAACATAGGTGTAAATCTCTCCCCAGTCCGATTTGATTCTCTTCCAATTGATATGGTTGTATGTGTTTGACTATAGTGTATATAGATCTTCAATTCCCAGATTCTGTTTAAAATTTAGTCCGTTACCGTGTTTTGTTTATTTAGCTTAATCTTTTCTTTAACCCGTACCTGTGTTTTGTTTAAGGTTTAAGCTGTTAGTTCACTGATTCCAGGTATGATTTTAATGTAGTTGGTTTTTGGTAGAATTTGGCAGTAGATAGTTTATAAATGAGAATGGTGAGATGACTTTACATTAATTTAATTTGTGGATTATTATCTTCCTTATGTTTTGGTTGTTTAAATGAAATGATTGTGAGTTCTTTTCATGTTTAAGGAAATGTTATTTTATATATGTGTTAAGTTGCTACTCTTTGTTCCATTTCTTTTGGTTTCTTTCCTGCATTCCCACTTTTCCCTGAGAATGTTATTATTTCAGTATAAGTTTTGTTTTCTCCCGATTCATTTTTTAAAGATTTTTCAAGTATTGTTTTTAGACCCTTTGGGTCTAAAAACTTAGGAAGGCTACTGCAGGTTCATTCAGTAAATGGGATATTTATTTACCAGCTGTATTAGCAGAGATTTGTATGGCCCCCAATTCTACATCAAAGTTGTCCCTTTTCGAAATTTTAATGGGTAGACCATTCCCTACGCCTTCGGCAGTTAAGACAGGGACATTAATTACAGGTGACCTGGAATTTATCCAGGAAGCTTATGTGGAAAAACTGATTGAAAAATTGAATAGCATCTATGGTGATGTTTCTTTGTCTTTTCCTTTACCTTCTAGTTCTCCAACGCACCCGCTCAAACCAGGTGATGTGGTCTTGTTAAAGGCGGTACATCAACACAAATCTTTAGAACCTCCCTATGGTTTCCCTGTGACTGTTGAAGCTGTGACTCGCACAGCTATCTTGGTTGAAGGCAATCCATCGTGGATACATGCTTCCAGAGTAAAGCGCGCACCGAATCTGTTGATTGGAGAACAAGATGACCACCGAGATGACTTCAGATGACTTAAGATGAGCCCAGACTCCAAACCAGTGGGAAAGTGTGAAATCCAGATGAAATACATTTTCCTGAACTGTTCATTTTTCATCTTATTCTGTGGCTTTTCCCATTTTGAGGTTATTAGAATGAACAGAGCTTCCCGCTCTATTGCTCCCTGTGTTCCATTGCCCCCAGGTAACATCTGGGAGTGTATTTCAAAGAAGCTCCTAAACACAACTGACTTTTGTTTAGGAAATGTAAAAAGTGCTCAGGACGTTATATAAGTACTTGTTTAATCGCTATTCCAGCTTCGGTTCCATCCTGTCTCCAATACTATCTGACTGATCAGCACTATAAGATATTGGACCCCAATTATCCGGGAGGGTGGTGTAACCCGCTTAAATTTTCCAGAATACCTCAACAGACCTCCTGTGAACGAACTGTAGATATGGTTATGATTTGGACTCAAAATGTTACTGCTGCTGAAGTTTGTTTCATTTTTATTTTCCTGCTGATGCAAAATGTGTTTCTGTGAGCAATAACATGAAGTGTAATCTCACCTACCAAACGATATCAAATTATGTACACATTGTTTTTCAGAGGGATGGGTTATGGCCTGTGGGAATGTTAGCTACACTTATTTACCTGCTAACATTTCTGGAGGTCCTTGTGCTATCAGTAGATTAAGTATGGTGATAGTGCCAAGCACACATTTGCAATCTTCTTCTTTCCTCTCTGCAGGTAAACATAATCGCAGGTATCTTATAACTATGCCAGAGGATTGTAAGTCTAATGTGCATCCACTTTCTGAAACTGAAGTTGTTGCTTTAGGTGCTAGTATCGTAGGCGTTCCAGGTCTAACAATATATACTGGTAGACAATTGCTTTATCTTGCATGTGTCATAGCTAAAGAAATAAATATAACAAGTTCTATCCTAACCAATATGTTAACTATGATACTCTTGAACATGCTGTTCTCCAGAATCCTGCTGCTATTATCTACTTCTGTTACATAGTCAAGGATGTGAAAGTGTTGAAGGTATGTGCTGCTTTAATCTTTCTGATCATACCCTCACTATTAAATATCAGATCAGTAATTTGCAACAACTTCAATCACATCAAAGTAGATGATGGTAAATTTTCTTTATGGAATATGTTTTTTTGGTGGCTTCCCTCCTGGGGTCAGCTTCGCAATATTTTTGGTACAATTATAATCATCATGTGTTTTGATTCTCTGTTGCTGCTGTCTTCAATGTGCCCCAGGATGTTTTTCTATATTCTCTTCATTTTGTAAGCTTCCTACTAATCAGAAAACTGTTTCTCATGCTGCTATGTATAATGATGTAATTGTTTTGAATACTATTTCCACTGATAATTTTGCTATAAATTATACCTTATTCTTGTTTTATTATCCCTTCGGAATAAAAGGGTGGAACTGTTAGGTTTTTATATATTCTCTATAATCACTTAGCCTAATAGCAACAAGACATTTATATGAAAGAAAAAAAATACATTATTATAATAACAAATCAATGAAATAGCATTTTAATAGTTTGTTATAAATGGATATAGTATAAAAATATTTACCGTATATACTCGAGTATAAACCGAGTTTTTCAGGCTGAAAAATCAGCCTGAAAACTCGGACTCGGTTTATACTCGAGTCAACCGTGGTTTTTTTTGCCCCTGTATAGTGTGGCAATGCTTGTAATACTGTATATATTGGTGTTGGGTGTTGGATGTGATTCTCCAGGCATCAGTGCATCCCGGAGGCAGTAGAAAAGATTTGTACACAAGCTGAAGAATTTCAATACCAATTGCTCTGCCTTTTTATAATAGCGAAACACTTCCATATCTAACATATAGCATTCTACGAATGGCTACCATACTATACCCAAAGGAATTCATTACTCTCATACAACAAAAACTTAAACCTCATATACTGTAGTAGATTACAATTTGACAGCTTTAATCACATTGGATTTTATTTCTGAAACATCATTTACCGACAGCTAGTTCCATGGAAATTACCATGACTAACATGGAACAATATACAATAATAACTATGATTATCACTACTTTTAGAAAATGAGGGGGAGATGCAGTAAACTTCCTCATCGTAGCCTACATGACCTTGCTCCTGCCATGATGTAAACCCCTTTATGGCATTGTGGGAACACATCCTGTAAGCTGAGTGTAATGCTGCCCTGACTCCGTTGGGGTAGAGTACAGGGAAGACTCACGTTTTAGTTGGATAAAGGAGGAAGTAGTGGGAACTGGATGCTGGAATGCACCGGAGATGGTAACAGGAACAATGGCTGGATACAATGGCTGGATACAATGGCAACAGGAACAATGGCTGGATACAATGGCAACAGGAACAATGGCTGGATACAATGGCAACAGGAACAATGGCTGGATACAATGGCAACAGGAACAATGGCTGGATACAATACTAATTCCTTTTTAAATGTTTAGGGGTCAAGACAAAGATAAAAATAAAATGGAGAAAGATTCATATTCCTGGGAGAGAGTGAAAGATGAGAGTAAGATGGTTGATTTAGGATCACTCGCTTTCTAAGCGACTCCGTTGGGGTAGAGTACAGGGAAGACTCACGTTTTAGTTGGATAAAGGAGGAAGTAGTGGGAACTGGATGCTGGAATGCACTGGAGACCGGAGCTGGATACTGGAGTACATTGGGAACGATGGC
>JAACNH010006472.1:0-17211 GCA_019447015.1 Hymenochirus boettgeri
TATGACCTATATGTATATATTTGATAATTGTATCTTTTATATTTACTGCATGTTGGACTATTTTGCATATGGATGCTTTGTTGCTTAATTGATATTGGTCATGTGACAAGGTCAGGTGTTTTGCACCGGCCTTATAAGGTTAGTTAATGAGCTGATAAGTTACATCATTCTAATATGGCTTGAGAAAGGTAATGGATGTTACCAAAACATCGCCTTTTTTCTTGATATGATGATTTACATGAAGTAAAACATTCTACGTGTGCTGCACAAATTTGTTTTCTTTTATATATATATATATATATATATATATAAAGTTGCAGTTTTCTATTCATTACTGTTTAATTAAAAAAAAACATAAAAAGTGTCATACCCTAAATGTCTGAAACATGTCCCTAAGTCACCAGCACTGTGACAACAGAAAAAAAACCACTTTATTTTGACACTGAAGTTCCATTCCATCATCGACTCATATTCTTGTCCGCTTGAATATTGCATCCAGCCCACAGAGGGATATACATAAATATTTACATTACGCTATGTCCTTATTTACATTATGTGGATATGTAATTCAATTTATAATGTGTGAATGGAAACACATCACTATTGTTTCTAAAGTGTGTGTGTGAGAGAAAAAAAGTATTAGATCTTATTGAGCTCTGTTGCTTTGTACTGCTCCCACCTCAAGGGATCACAATAATGTATGTGTATGTAAATATGTATGTGTATGTAAATATGTAAGTGTATGTAAAAATTTAGCTTGTGGAATGCTGTAAAAACCTTGCAAAAGGTATAGCTTTCCTGAGAGCTGCCATGGAAACATGGAAATTACCCAGAAGTCTCTATTCCTTTTGTGCATATACTGAAAGGGAGCAGCAAAGCCTAATTCTCTCCCTATCCTATTTAATGTATTAGTGAAATCTGTCCATAGGCACTTCACACTGCAAAACCAGAGGCCTGCACTACACTGATGATGGCTCAATAAAGCCGAAACTTGTCTGTAGTTGGCGCTCTGGTTTTGCATTTAGCACGTGGAATGTAAAAACCTTGCAATGCGATTTAATATCACATTTGCGCTAGTTTTAGCGCAGGATTTTAACGCCAAGAAATAGCTGGCGTTAAAATCCCGCAGTGGGTAAATCCCTTACCCACATTCGCAAACGTGATATTAAATCCTGGAAGGAGCATTTACCCACAGCGATAGCGGCTCTGGTAATGTCTGTGGCTCTGGTATGTCTGATAATACATACATATACAGGCCCATTTCATTCGCGTTTGCGAATGTGGTTAAATCCCGCTAAGGGATTTACCCACTGTGGGATTTTAACGCCAGCTATTTGCTAAAATCCTGCGTAATGTTTCATGGGCAATAATAACTATATGTATGTGTGCTAGAGCTGGAAAGAGATCCCTGCCCCATAAAGCTAACATTATAGTTAAGTGGGTAACATACAGATACATAGGGATGTGGACAATTGAGTGTTAACTGAGTTAATTGGGTTAATTGCTGTGTGTGTTACTTTACTTTAAATTCAACAGGAAATGAGGTATCTGTAATCCTGATGACGGTCCCAGGTGGACTGAAACGCGTTAATGTGAGATTATTTTAATAAAAAACTGTTTGTTTTTTTTGAAAAATCCAGCTGAGTGTTCCACATTTCTTAATTTTCCTATGTACTTACCTTGGAGTTAGCACCCTGGTCGCTGAACATTGGAGTGGAGTACAATCGGCCTTGATTGTACTTTCTTGATACATAGGGAAGGGTAGAAATATTATAGTGAGAATTCTTGCAATGACAATTCATATACTGTGCTGGTGTTCTGAGAGGTAGGATGTGAGACTAAATGTAAATCTACAAACAGGGTTTTTGATAAAGTGAGAGGGGTGTATAATTCCAGAGGTGGGTGCAACAAGAGAGAAGAAAGGTTTATGGCAAGAAGAAGCAGTGTGAGTGGGGTCTGTACTGGAGATGTTCTATGACAAGGGCAGTATACAGTACATGCAGAGACATATGGGACACAAGAGAAGGAATATAAGGAGGTACAGTACAGTGAAATTATTTGAATGTGTTTATTGGGAGACAGGTACAGTAGTTTTCTATCACAGGGGAAATTTAAGTTCCTGTTTAGTAGAAAGTGGTACAATAGGCCATATTTATGTAGGCCTTAAACAATTTAACAATCGTAATCCTGATTACAATTGCGGTCGAACAATTACAATATACATGCGTATAATTAATATACAATACGATTGCGGTAGGCTACATGGTGTTGTGCGGCTGATCAATTGTAAATGAGCGACCATGGCCAAATCACAGCTAAATATACTTACCAGTCCTCGTTCCCACGGCTGCCTTCTGCTTGTCTTCTGTGTCTTTTCCATGCACGGAAGCAAACAGAGGTGGCTGGACCGGCATCCACAACAGTGATTGGCTGAGACACAATGTATATTTAACTGCCGATTTGAATTGTATGGACCATGCAAGGTTGGGGGGTGGGGGGAGTGGTTTCCAGTAGCTACAAGATTCTTGTTTAGGGGGTGGACATACCCTTTTAGAATGGGATAGTTGGGATTTAATCGCATTAACTGAAACCTCAGAATGTTCATTGCACCCCTTATACTGTAAACAATGGGGGGAAATGTTCAAAAAATTGCAGTTACGCTTCCACAGATTCGTTAGCTAGGTAATAGTACACTTCTCCTATGTGTCATACAAAAAATAGAATTCTAGTCCACACACAATTCTAATTGCATATTGGCTACCTCCATAAGGTTGCTGCTACTATAAGTTGGTCAAATTATTTTAAGCCCAGTCCCACTCATCTGTACCGAATTTGTGTTTCTAGCTTAAAAACTGTAGGGGGAAGATACAGTCCAAAAAAGGTGAAGAATTAAAGGGAAGAAAAGGAAGAAATAGAACGAACAGGAATTTGGCTTTAAAGCCAAATGAGCTAATGAAGATAAAGTGGCCACTAGTAAAGTCAGAGCCAGGGTAATTAGCAAAGCCCTTGGACACAAGGAATTAGATATTTCTGTAGTGAACATGATGAGAACTGCATTGTGTGAACTAATAAATCAATAATCCTACATCCAAGAAAGAATAATTCTAGGTGGATTAAAATCCCTGGTTATATTTTTGTGCTGGCTGGAGTGCTCCTGAACTTTGTTAATATTTGGCTAAATCCTGTATAACAATACCTGGAAATGTACGGATGAGTGCTATTTTATTTGCTTACCAAGGCCTAGGGCCATATTTAGAAAGGCTTTAACGACTTTAAGTTTCCGATACCACGGCTTAATAATATGCTGCTTATTTCCTGTCTCTGTATATTGATCCGTGCTGGAATTAGTAAAATTTGCTTTTAAAAAAAGTCAAAACCCAAAACCCCAAACGGTAATAGTTTGAAACCTGAAATATATAAGTCTAACCTGAAATCCTGCACAATGTCCTGGTGCCCCTGTTTCTGCTTCCTGTTTCTTACAGTTAGTAACTGTCAGTTATGGATTTGATAGTTGACATCACAGCCAATGACAATGTTTGTCCCCTGAATGCCTCTTCTGAGCATGCCCAGGCTCAGTACAGGTTTCTAAATTGCTCACTTTCCATGAGGCATCTAGAAGCATAACAGGCATATAGTAATGAATTTATAAGATAAAGTATTATATAAACATATTTTAAAAAGGCCATTCTTTCTAAAATATTAAAAATACTTTCTAAAATATAAAGTATTAGCACCATTTTAAACGATAAGAACTTTTATTGAATCTCCCTGATAGTTCACAAGAAATTTATGTTGTGAAGACCCCTGAGTGCAAGTATGTACAGTATGTACCTTGATTGTACATCTGTACAAGAACTTCTCTTAAGATATAGCATGAATTTGGAGGATTGAGACATGTAGAGATAGCAATATACATGTTCTAGACAAACCCGGTGACAGGCCAGTTTGCAGGCCTAATATATTTGGCAAACATAAGAGGCTCGAAAAGTGGCCTGGGCATCATTATACTATTCATTTAGAAGAGAACTCCAGTGCAACACTTCATAATTGGTTAAACTGGTCTATAAATACTGTAAACAAATAAATAGACATTTCCTTGGTCTTCGAGGTGTCAAATAGGTTGGTAAATTAAGAGTTAAATATTACACTGCTGCTGTTGCATAGACGAGTTTATTTATTCTTTATTGGCAAAATATATTGTTCCGGTTAGTTTAACATTGCACACAATTCACTGAAGGCAAGCAGTCCCAAAAGGAGCCCTCTAATTTTCTTTATGTCACATATTGTTTGGGGTTTGATGCTCGATACGCAATCATTCATTCAAAGGTGAGAACAAGGACACGGTCTCCTCTTCAGAAAAAAATCCATGCACGTCCTCTGTGGAAAGGGGAAATTAGCTTTTGTGGGTTGAATATTATCAGCACATCCCATTACTGAAATACAATAAAAGAATTTCCATCCATTTACAGCTATTGTATGTTTACCTTCTATGTTCCCCGTTCTTCTTATAAATCAGTGATTATGTTTTAAGCTTTTAAGGAAATGAATGGATTGTCCAGCAATGTTGAAAGAAACTAAATAGCTGGAACGTATATCGCATTTAATTTGTATAATGTGTAGTATGGAGCTGATATCAGAGTATTTAGTCCTAAATCAAATATTTGCCCAAGGAACAGCAGTTTTTTTTTTAAGGTGGATAAAGATGGAATGCTGGGAGTTGTAGTTTTTAAACATTTGGAGGGCCGCAGGTTTGACATCCCTGCCATAATAGAAAGTATATATAAAAAAATAAATCTTCCTTTTTACTGCTGTTCAATGATTTTTCCCTTTCCTTTCTTTTTTCCATCATACCTGTTTAAAATATCTAAAACATCAACTATCACTTTAATCTCTTTACTTTAGCATAGGGAAAGTCACTGGGAATTGCAGCCTGTTTTAAACTACAACTACCAGCATTCCTCTACAAGCACTGCAACAGCTGAGTGCAACCAAGGAGTGCTGGTGGTTGTAGTTTCTAAATATCTGGAGGGCTACTAGTTACCATATCAAAATTTACTCACACAGCCCCTGTAGTATAGAACTAGCACCAGCTTCTGCGTGACTTCTAAACGCCAGGTTATGGTGTAACCATATTGGACTGAGGGTCACTCTTGCCATATTACATCATTAGAGCGATTGCACTGGAGAGCTCATTATTCTAAAAGCAGCTTAAAGGACAACTCCACCCTCATAAGAACATCTTATAGAAAGAATGGCCTATTTAAAATATATTGATATATCATACTTTGTCCTGTGAATTCATTACTTTATGCCTGCTACGATTCTGGATGCCTCATGGAAACTGAGCAATTTAGAAACCTGTACTGGGCCTGTACTGAGCCTGGGCATGCTCAGAAGAGGCAGACAGGGGATTAACATTCAGTCATGGGCTGTGATGTCAAATCCATAACTGACAGTTGCTAACTGGAAGAACCAGGAAGCAGAAACAGGGGTAACAGGACATTGTGCAGGATTTCAGGTCAGATTTCAAACTATTACAGTTTAGGGTTTTGGGGGGTGATTTACCTGTATATAAGTTTTCATTTTAGGGATGGACTTGCCCTTTAACTAGACAGCTCTTTAAAACTAAAAGTGCCCATACATACAACTTACCTACCATACAAATAATTTCGTTGGAACCACCTTGCCAGATCTTCTTTTTTGCCATCGTATGTTGAAGATCCGGCAAGGCGGTTCCAACGAAATTGATTGTATGTTGCAGGATTGGCAGGTAAGCTGTATGTATGGGCACCTAAACCCATCTAGAATGTTGATAACATGCTACAGAGAAGGCCTTCTATACGTACATTGAGGAGTTTTAAGACAACCTTTGATACACAATTTTTATCTGTGATTACGTTATCTGCTTAAAATTAAAGTGAAACCTTTAAAAAACATTTGTTTTATGGCAGGACAGAAACCATTTTCTTACCTTGCAACATTCCGGCGAGCGGATAATGCTTTGCAATCTTTTTTTGCATGGTTTTCTAGTTTTAATGTATGGCAGCTTTATACAAATAATGATACTACCAGAAACGTTACATCAGCAGTTTCCTACACACAGTCTTTAGGAAAGACAGGCCCAGCTTTTTCTGAAACAGTAATTGACAGGATCTAAATTGTGTTTTCATTTTTTTGCTAGGAATTCACTAATCCTTCTTGCAGAGCTGAACTATCAAGCTTGGCAGCATGGGATGGTTGAAGGTCCCTTGAAGGGTTAATGGTATCTCTCACACCTTAGAACAATTGCAGTTCTATATTTACCATCCCAATCGTAGATTTACGTTTGCCCATACAATAACCATTGCGGTATTTTGCTACTGCATGGTATTGTACGAGCGTACATTTATGGCCGTGATCGTTTTTACCATACCACGCATTTTTAAATATACCCCTTTGTTTGCTACAATTACTTTGTGCCCCACTCACATTAGCACTGGAAGATATAACCTAAAGTAGCTTAATGGAGCTCAAATGTCTCAAATGAGCAAGTTTTTTTGAACTTAAACTCAAAAACCCACCTTATTCCCTCTACTATTTCTCACGTACTAGTTATGACTAGTGATGGACAATTTACGACGAACTCGAACTATTCGAACTAGTTCGGAATGTTCAGTAAAACTTGAACGGCTGATTTCGAAAACCCCCAAACAGCCGGAGATTCCCAAAATCGTCTGCTTGAGGAATCCCATGGCCGGATGTTCGGGGGTCCCGTAGCTCAAAACTGGAACCCACTCTTGGGTCCTTACAATGACCATTGTGGCCCTGGCAAGGGCCCTTTGGGGCTTAAGGGGTTCTGCAGCTCAAAACCAAGACCTCACTCCCCAGCACTTACAAGTGCCACTGTGGCCCAGACAAGGGCCCTTTGGGGCTTAAGAATATTATATTTAATTTATGCTATTCCAGGATGGAAGCATAGATTGAGGTAACCAACTTGCTATTACCAGTGTGGAGGACTACCAATAGCTTTGTGAATTGGTGCTTAAGAAGTCCCGCAGCTCGAACCGGGATCCCCCCTCCCCAGCACTTGGAAGTGCCCTTGTGGCCCAGACAAGGGCCCTTTGGGGCTTAAGGGGTCCCGCAGCTCGAACCAGGACCCCCCTCCCCGGCACTTATAAGTGCCTTTGCAGCACTGAGAAGTGCCTTTGTGGGGGGTCCTGCAGCTCGAAACCAGGACCTCCCTGGTCCTAAAAAGGACCTTTTAAGGTCTCAGTGTCTTCTTGTTTGCGACACCAACTCCGCTGATATCGCCAACACCGGGCGATGTCCCTGTGGCCACCAGTGAAACCACCGGCGCTGGCGACATCAACGTCGCTGGTGTTGCCAAACTCCTGATCTGAAATCTTCTTTCTTCTGCCATCAGCTGCAATGGCTTCTGAGCTCCATGGAGGTTTGCAGATCTTTATGTAGGTTTGCAAAAGGACCAAATTCAATTGTGATTGGTTATGATTTCACTGTTTGCAATCATATGATCACACATTAACCAAGCATTGAAATCTTAACCAATCACAATTTGATTTGGTCCTTCTGCAAACTTTATAAAGAGCTGCAAACCTCCACGGAGCACAAAAGCCATCCAATTCCATTATTCATCCAATATCAGAATGTTCTTCTTTTACACATTGTGTTAATGATGTTTTACCCAAATACCAGCAGTAGAAATGGTTTCACTGCTCTCTTGGGCACTATTACTTCTTCATTTTGTGTGCAGAACATTATATAGTATTTATGCATGGCACCACTCTCACAAAGCTACCATAACAATTGTCGTTTTAATATTACATGTGTTTCTAATGATTATATTACTGTGAATAAATAAAGGGATATAATTATAAGTTGCCAAACTGAATTCATTTATTCCCACTGGAAATCACAGACAATTGTGTTTATTTAGCATTATACATTTTTCCAAGTTACTTCCCTAAATTAGAACTTTAAATGGGAGATGGTTTCACTGTTATATCTCAAAAAAACCTGTAAAATATTATTATTATTGACTTTAACCCCAGATGTAGTTGTAGACCTTCATTCTTCTTGATAGTGAAAGATTAAGAACAGAGCTTAAAGCTGGGAACACACAGTAACGATAAAGCCTCGATACCGTCGGATCTGGCCGTATCGGGGCCTTTATCGTTATGAGTGTACCTTAGTTTCCAGAACGAGCGTGCGGCCGCCAAACAGATCCTGTCTGTCATCTTTCAGAAATCTGTACTGTGTGTATCTAGCTTTATGCCTCTCTTTATGAAATCAACATTTTGGTTTAGATGATCCAGTTTGTTATTATCCACATTTTAAAATTTGCACCAAACAGGACAAAATCAGGGATGTCATCAAAATGCAATTAAAGCAACGAAAGGGAGATCTGTCATGCTGGTAAATCATAACCAATCGTGCGGTCTCCTATGGACCGCCCAATCAGTTGCTTCTTTTGCCATGACGACAGTGATTCATCTCAGCCGACCAATCACTAGTGCTGAATGGTCAGCCTGGGATGAAGAATCTTGTACGAACCAGTCCTTAATTTGCCTCAACCAATCAGATGATATCTTTTAACTGGTTTAATACAGATAGAAATTTACAACAGAGATAACAAATTAAGGCAACATTTTGCGCCCCAAAGTTTTATTAAAAGAAATGTTCTCATAAAAAGATTTCCAGTGAAAGGCTTATTATTTTGCTTTAAAATAATCCAGTTATTAGGTCACTCTAATCTTTTATGTCAGTTTTTAAAGTTATCTTCCAAAAATCTATATTTTTAGCCATTGGGCCTATGCATACATACTGTAACTTGCTGTTTCAAGTTTTCCCACACTATTTTATCACATTAGTGATTCAGTGGGAATGTAATCCTGATTTGTATATGAACATGTTGGGAGTATTTTTATAGAATATTTATAAAAATTAGAATTATAATATTTGTTTGAATATATGAATTTAGTAAAATTTTACATAAACAATATTCACTCTCCAATCACCAAAAGCACTTATAACATAACAATAAACATTTGATTTATAGGCAAATCATTTTCCAATACTTTCTTATGGGTCTGTGAGGTTATTTTATTGTGAAACCTTTGTAGGGTTGAAGTTTTAGATATTGTTTGCTATTGTTGAGCTGTCTATTAAGTCTGATGTTGTAAAACATAATGCATTGGGGTTAAGCTAGCTGCTACTGTAATACAATGAGATGTCATTAAGAAAGAGATTGTCTAAAATAAATCAAACTACTGCATAGTTTGTAGTATCTCGTAAAGTAGGTAAGTAATGGTGGAGGAGCAGATCCAAGCCAGCAGAGGGAGGTGGTAAAATAAAACGTAGCTTTTATTTGATCACATAAAACTCATGACTGCAAACTATATAATGGCCATGGACAGACAGCAGAGGGGGGGGGGCGTGGCCTGACACGTTTTGAGGAACTTCCGCTTACTCATCTGCTATCTGCTAATTTCCGTGAAACGCGTCAGGCCATGCCCCCCCCCCCCTCTGCTATCCACCCGTGTACGTTATATAGTTTGCAGTCATGAGTTTTATGTGATCAAATAAAAGCTATGTTTTATTTTACCACCTCCCTGGCTTGGATCTTTTCCCCCACCGTTACTTACCTACTTTACGAGTGATTGCCCTGGAGACTGGACAGGGATTTCCAGGTGTCGGGACATGCTGTGGCTGCGAGGAAGAGGTTGGACGCCGAGTGTTAGAAGCTTCCTGCAGTAAGTGTGACTTTTCTTCTATAGTTTGTAGTACCTGCTATGGTTAGCCATGTTATGTGACTATAGCTCAAACATAATATCAATTTTTATGTAGCCCCACTTCTCTGGGTTAATAGAAGCAAAATGGATAAATATTCCAGGATCTGATGCCTAGGGAACAAAGTGTTTCATTGGCAAACAATAGGAAACTTAATGTCATGACACATAACTTACTGTTATAGTAAATCATATGACATCATAGCACTTTTAGCTAGGTAGAGGCCACAATTCTTTAGTGTTACGGTACTTTAGGGCATAACATTTGGAAAACAATCACTAAAGAAACAAATTAGTTTCTATAAAAATGTTTTAAATGGATTCTGCACTTTTTATAGAGTGCTACCCTTTCTAAAATTTCTAAGCTAGTGTTCAGAGTTTAGTCTATAAGAAACATGTTCCGTTAAAATAGCCTTTATAATTCCTATATTCACAGAGCTTTGCTTTTATTGCTAGTGCAACACAGTAAAATAATTTAGCAAGGCCACAAATTCTAAACTGAACTGCTAGAGTTTTCATTTTTAATTTCCTATTCTTAATTACTTTTACTGGGCAAATAAATACCAAGGTTACCCAAGATTAACTGAGCCTGTCCAATCAATCTGTTCTTGATTAGTTCCCTCTTATTTAGCTCAAAACTTTGAAAAACAGAGTCTGGGAAGAGCAAACTGGAAGTCATTAAAAGATCTGGAATTAAAAGTTCTTTGGGTGTATAATTCATTGGTAATTCACTTTAATTCACGAGAACCTACTGTGACTAATTAATCAATTAAGACAATAACAAAGAAAAAGAAAAGCTGGACTAATTTATATTGGTCATTTGTTATATAATACCCAATGTTCTGTGGAACGTCAGTCAAGATGAGGAAATGTTTCTATAGACATAACTCTACTTGGGGAATAAAACCCAATGGTGTATTGATTCTGGTAAATTCTAGATGAAATCTAGCTACCCAAATATAAGTTAATTATCCACAGAGGACTTGGATAATTACTCCACCGTATCCTGCAGGTAGCTTGTCTTTCATAAAACCAGTTAGATAAGAACCTTTACATTCTAACAAAAAAAAATAGATCAAAGCAGTTTGTAGTCCTATGGGAAAGAGTAATCATGAGACAAAGCACAACTATGTATTTCGCATTGTTAATATTTCTATGGATCAATCCTCCATCCTTGAAGTACTATCTTAGAGGAATGATATCTAAGAAAAAAGTCATTTTCATTACCCCCTGCTCTGCTGGCCATATACTAACTAGATATTAGATTGGTCCAGCAGTCAGTCAATCTAACATCGACTATAGTATTTGAGGTTGAATAAAGACATATATCCATCCAGTTCAACCCGCTCAGCAACACCCACATTTCCTGCCTATTGATCCAGAGGAAGGCAAAAAAAAAAAACAGAAGTATAAAGAAAACAATCCTTCCTGACAAGTGGCAATCAGAAATATCCCTCGATTAATTCTTTATGTATCAATACCAGTAACCTGCAACATTCCTTGTTTTTAGAAACTCATCCAGCTTTCTTTTGAAACTGTCCAATGAACCTGCCATCACAACTTCCTTATAATGTGAAGGGGCGCATTATTTCTTATAATACATAAGTATCTGATTCCTTCACCCCATTCACATTTTGAATTCTAGCCTTCTCGCTATTTCCCCCTTAAACCCCCCAAGCTACCTTCTGTAACATAAACCCATTAGAAAGGAACATCCCAGCCCAGCATCTATGCAGTTAAACAAATCTTTGTGGAGGAGGAGAGAGACATTGGTTATGAAGTGACAGGAAGCAGCTCCAGCAGGTTCTGTTAGTGAAGTTAAACACTGCAAAAACGCTGAGTCATTGTTCAGGCATAAGCACTGGAATGGGCGGAGCAGTGGGGTATAAAAATATAAGAAATGAGTCACATAGTGACATAGCTGAGTGATTTTTATAAGGATATATACCACTGCAGCTCCCATTATAAAATATCACACTTATGTATTATACAGGCATCCTAAAATACTAGTAAGTATATACCCAGGGTAATGCAAACAGTCCTCTGCTGTATCCTCAATAAGACAGGGGGGGGGGGAGCTGAATAGAGACAAATTGTGTGAAATTCAGGATGCAATGCTTTAAATTACCATTTTGTCTACTTTTTGCTCTCAAAAAAGTGATTAATGAGTTTAATGTGTTCTTTATATAGATACATGATTTATGTTACTTCTGCTATAATTATTCTTTGTAGTTGTGGGCTAGTCCTGATGTTTTTATCTCAGAAATATATATTTACTAATTTACATTGTTCTGTATTCTCTTTCTGTATTTGTATAGCACAGAGATAAACAAAATTGGTTTTGTGACTTGCATTAAAGATTGGTTTACAACATTTATTACTTCCCACTCTAGACAAAAATCAATGCCCTCCTGTGGATGATGTCAATATTTTTTGCGTCTTTAGATATTTGTTTAATCAATAATTGTAACAATTGATTATCCGGAACTAAGGATGTGTGAATATGTGCAATTTGTATGCTATTTTAGTATATGCAGTAAAGTTATCAAAAGACTGAAGCAGGTTGAGTGTTCCGCCGAAGTAGGTCAGGAACCATTTCTAAAATACATATTACAAACTTATCATGAATGTTGTGAAAATGCTTCATTGATCGCCTTTTTATAATAATGGAAATCAAATCAAATAGTCAACTCACATTTACAGTATTAATGGAGAGATATCAGTGGTTGTTATGGTTACTACAACCAATATCTGTATAAGTGACTATAATGATATAGTAACAATAGGAGATCAGTTGCATCTTGTGTGATTTTACAAATTCTATCAGCAAGTCAAACTGCAACAAATACGCTGACATTGTACTTCCCAAATACAACCAATTTCTAATTCTGTTCTAACTTGCTTTTAAGATACACCAACTCTATTACAAGAGTATTTGCCTCCTGTGTTGTAGATCAGACTCCATTACAAAAGTATAAAACTATAATTTATCAACAATAACTTGGCAGAAATGTTCAAATGACAATTCCACACCTCATCATTGAGTAAATATAGTGTACAAAATGTGCAAACATCTAGAAAAGTGGTTGAATTAAGCAGAATAACAAATATCTATTAAAATAGCATCCCTACTGTAAGTTATGGACCAACATTTGGTTTCCAAACAGGGGTCTAGGCAGCAAGAAAAATGCCTCCCGTTTAATAAAGGTGTTTGTGATGAATTTACGGTAAGTGCTACAGTACATATAATATGAAATATCACATTTTAGGTGATGATGTTTGACAATGTTGTTATGGATTTTTTATCTTACATACAAATGATACATCTGATGTATTAAAGGGTATCTCCACTCATTAAAAAAAAAAAAAAACGGTTCCCTTGTCAGTACCTGCTTCCAACCCCAACCGATTCAGCACTTTCTTACTAACCAGATAGTTAAGGATAATAATTGCTAAGATCACAGCCAATGATTAACTACTGTGTCACCTGCTGCCTCCTCTGCACATGCCCAATCTAATAAAAGGCTAATCGAGCAGGTTAGGAGGCAGATACCTTTGCCAGAACAGAAGGAACTTATCATTAAACAATGGTTTGGCCTAAAAAAGTGAACATATTCTCATTTATTAAAGAATGGGCGGTAAAAGAGCTATATATTAAATCCTGTTCTTAATTAATCTAACAGGAGCCAGCAGAAAAACCTTTAAACTTACATGCGATTCTCTGCTGAAGGTTTTGCTGCAGTATGTTCACTTTTTGAGAATACAGTTTGTTCTCTATCCTTTAAAGGGTATGTAAACTCAAAATAAAAAATTACCTTGCCTCATTTTAATCTATAAATAAATACATATAAGCAGTGGCCTAACTAGGAATCATTGGGCCCCCTAGCAAAACTACGACAGGGCCCTTATACATGCTTCATCCTCAGTGATTTTCTGGGAGGAGGCTTTATCTGTTATAGGAAAATGCCTTTAATCCAGTACTTGTTTTGCTGAAGCTAAGTATGCCCCCTCCTACTCTTTACTCACACCCCCTTTATCAGGCATGACTCACTGTGAGGGCAAACATGCACTGAAATCACTAAGGGCTAGGCCCCACTAGCCTATTTTGGTGTGCGCACTGTGCACACCAGTAGAAGAGGATGGGGATGGCCCCATTACCTCCGTTGCCCTGCCCTGCCAACCCTTTGTCGCGTATGCAATAACCATTTTTGGAGCGCATCGCATGCACTGTGATAGGGGTACATCAAAAGAGTTGCAGCACACATTTAGTGTAGCGCGCATGAATCGCATGACATTGCGATTTCGCTCTGTCGTGCGATTCATGCACGATTCCTAGTGGGCCCTTGGCCTAAGAGCCAGCACTGGGAGATGCAATTTTCCAAAATGCATTTCACACATACCAACTGCAGGAGAGTTTATAATAATAAGGCACTTTATTAACAGCTAAAAAACAAGATGGTTCAGATTGGATATCTAAAGAAATAGGTGACAGATCAACAAAAAATGGTACTGTGGTGTTTGAGAAGAATTATAGTTTTTTAGTAATGGGCAATTTAAACATTTTTTTTTGCAGTTTATATACCCTTTAAATATATGGTTATACATGCAATAAACTATTAAAAATAGTTGTGGTTGCATGCAGATAACTGACTTGTCACCGTTCTTTTCCCAGGGATGTAGGAAATTCTAATCCTGGGTGGCCACATGCCACCTTTTGCTTTTGCAGTCAGGCAGCTCACCACTTCCGTTACTGCACGTGGGACTATTTCCCCTAATGCTATTCACATTGCATCAAGCAGTTAGCTGTAAGCCCATAGCACTAGTCTATGATATATACCATGTGGTATTAATATGGTTAGTATTTTGCAGTATATTTGACACAATTTACCAATGCAGCCATGAATTACTGCTACTGGAGTTATATTTTGAAAATACACCACTTACTATCAAATTCTGATATCAGACTTTGCACAATTTTTATAGACCTTTATTTTCAATTGTTTAGTTTGTTTGATTATTATTCAGTGAGTTTTACACCTTAGATCTACTATAAACACTTATATAGATAAATACCAACAGTAGTGAGGTTGGTGAATCCACACTCTTATTAGAGCTGCCACAGTGAGTTAATAATGATGTCTGTGGGCATAAAAATATATTCAGAAGTAGGTAAAGGTCACACACCATAGCTTAAACCAAACATCTTGTTTGGTCTATGCTATGTTTACTTGGTTTACTGTTAATCATAAAGAAAAATGAGCTGCTCCAGGCCAGCTGGGGGAAGAGTACAAATATTCTGGGTGTTCATCCTCACAGTCTCAGGACTGCCAACTTGCACAGGCAAGGAAACAGGCAGCACTCCCAGATCAATTCAACAACTTGAATTGATAAAAAACATTAGCATTATTATGGATTTTATATAGCGCCAACATCTTCCATAGCACTTTATAATTACATGTAAGCACGGGGAGAACATGCAAACATCTGTTTCCGGGCCCCTTCCCCAAAACACATCAGATGATGCACTTTTAACATTGTGCTGATCTAACTAAAATTGTTGAAGGAATCCGTAAGTGCAGCCTGTTTCCTTATGGGGTAGCTGTTACGCTCTTTGGACATAAATAAAACAACCTGCAAGCATTTTTCCATTGTAATTATTTTTTCTCTATTTTTCTTTTTTCTGGCTCATTTGTTTTTTTTAAATCCATGTCACTTTTTATCACCAGTTTATTACTGGAACCATAATTTGTTTACTTTCGCGATCTAAGCTAATGGATGGCTTTATTTTTCCTTTCCTCATCTGGCAGTAGGATCAGTTGGCAAACTCATTCCCTTGGCTTCCTTAGTAATGAGTTTTATGGATGGCAGAGCACTTGTTTAGCAATTAGAAAAAAATAATATGGCTTCCAAAAAGGCAATACTTCGTCTCAATCTGTTTAAAGATGGCACGGATTCTGTGTGCTGTTTCTTTTACATACTACACTTTCTGTGTGTTTTATATTTATGTCCTTGGGACATAACTACCATACACTGAATTTATTACCAACCTTCATTGCCTATTTCCTTGTAAACCTCTTTACCAACATTTGGAGTTATAAAATAAGCCTACTTGCCTTTAATTCTATCCTTCCAAAATAACACTTCATAGAACACAACAGTATCATTAAATGAATTACTTCTTGTTTTAATTACGTAAGGAAATAACACTGTTCCTGTGAAGTACTGTCGGAAATGTATTACTTCTTAATTAATATTTAAATGATTTGTAATTTGAAACAACAAGAAAAATCCTTTCGGCTCCCTTAAGAAGGAGGGAAAAATCCTCTTATCAAGTTGTGCAGAAATATTTACTATATGCATCATTTGCATTTTTATAAAAGGAATCAGTACTATGAAACCACAAGCAGATTGAAATGGTTTTAATGGGTAACGTTTTATACAGTCTCTTAGCAACAGATTACAGTTTGTAAGGTGAAACAATGACAATTCAAGTCTCAACATTCTTATTACTGTGAAAATCTGGGCAGCAGACTTTGAAGGAAGCCCAGAAAAGACACAGACTGGAAGCTCCCAACACCCCCTCCACACAAACACTTTCTAGCCAAGGCAGCATATAATAAAATGTGTCAGACAGTGTCACCCAAAATTTACTCAGGCGTGTTACTAGAAATTAGTGGGCCCCCTACAAAATTTTGGATGGGGCCTCCTGCCTAACCACATCTCCCACACCTATAACATGTTTGGCACATACACTCGTAATAAACTTGGCACATGGCACTGATAACACAGTGGCACAGACACTAGTAATATGCTTGGCATATGGCACCCATAACATGGCGGCTCAGAGACTGGTAATATGCTTGGCACATGGTACTGATAACATGGTGGCACAGACACTAGTAATATACTTGGCACATGGCACTGATAGCACAGTGGCACAGACACTGGTAATATGCTTGGCATATGGCACTGATAACATGGCGGCTCAGAGACTGGTAATATGCTTGCCACATGGTACTGATAACATGGTGGCGCAGACACTAGTAATATACTTGGCACATGGCACTGATAACATGGTGGCACAGACACTGGTAATATGCTTGGCACATGGCACTGATAACATGGTGGCACAGACACTGGAAATATAATTGGCACATGGTACTGATAACACAGTGGCACAGTCAATAGTAATATGCTTGGCACATGGCACTGATAACACAGTGGCACAGACACTAGTAATATGATTGGCACATGGTACTAATAACAGTGGCACAGACATTGGTAATATGATTGGCACATGGCACGGATAATATGGTGGCACAGACACTGGTAATATGCTTGGCACATGGCAGGGATAACATGGTGGCACAGACACTGGTAATATGCTTGGCACATGGCAGGGATAACATGGTGGCACAGACACTGG
>JAACNH010006473.1:0-17210 GCA_019447015.1 Hymenochirus boettgeri
TTTAATTATGGCAAGCAACAATGGGTTTAGGGTTTAGTTAATTATGTGTGACGTGTACTAATTGATGTGTTAATCAACTTACCGTAAATTCAGCAGGAAATGAGGTATCTGTAATCCTAATGACGGTCCCAGGGGACTGAAATTTTTAAAAAAGTTTTAAAAAAATCGCTATACTTATACTAGCTAGGCACAAATCCTCTGGGGGATTTGGTCTTCCAAATTAATTAAATATTAGAGCAAGCAGCAAGACTCGCTCAGACAATTCAGTGTGTACAGGGTACAGGTAAACAGGTTGGGTGGACATAGAAAACAAACTACTTACCCCTTTAAATGTATATTCAATTCTATGGGTTCCATCAGTAAAAGACAAATTCTATCCACACGACTAATCTGCAACATAGTCTCAAACTTAAATTCTGGGATAGCAAAAACTCCAAAATAAGCTGATCCCAATTACACACACTCAGTCCCACTCTTTTTCAACCCAGGTTTCCCACCAGTTATGTCCTGGACTCAAAAAGGTATATTCAGATTATCAGGTCTGTGACTCTAACAAAAACATGCTAACATGGCAACAATTACAAGCCAAATTCCAAGCTAGATACCTCCAAATGGTACCAATTTATACAAATATATAATTTCTACAACAGGATAACGAAAGATAACCTACATCCTAACCAGTCTAATTTCGAAAGAATTTGTTTAATAAGGACAACACAGGGGCCAGATTACAGTATTGTATTCCGAACTGGCACTCTAGCCAAGAGTAAGATCCCCCCAGTCATAAAGTGGGAAATGCTTGCAGCGAAAGTGCATTCTCTGCTTTTTCAATCCTCTCCCTTCTGTATCCTCTTCTGATCATGACCATTACCGATTTCTATGAGGAAGCAAAATTGTTCCCTCTTGCCTTAAGCACCTATCTTGTCTGTCTGCGGACTCAGGCAAGATCTAGCGGACTGGCCTCCAAAGGTTTGTATCCAAAAGTGCAGAAAAACTGGGTTCCTCACAAGAAGTTTCATCTGGGGTGCCTTGTGTTCCTGAGGTTGTTGTTCCTCCACTCCCTTGTTCTGTTAGAGGTGCTTCCTTAAGCAAATATCCTCTGAACGCGTGCGTTGAAAACATGTGGCCGAGGAAATCCAAAATGTCAGCATATCTGTTTCATGCCTTCCTGCTGGTCCAGAGCCACTTTTAGTCCCCCCGCACAGAATTGAGCTCCTTTTTAAAAAGTATACTAAAGGACCTCCAACATGTGTTTATCTCCGATACTAAAAAAACGGAGCATGATGATAAGATACAGTGAATATATATATATGGGTGAGGGATTGGAGAGACATCATCCTAGACACATGGATATGGCCAGTTTGTATAGCTCCATCCCTCACCTAGATGGCATCAAGGCCTCAAAAAATGCTAATACAGAGCACTCTTTACAAGGAAGAGGAAATTGATTTATTTCTGAAATCCTTGGAACTTTTGATGAGCTTCTTTGACTTTGATAATAAACTTTAAGGTAGCAAGCAGTGCCAGATGGCAACAGCCAGAGCCAGCATGGTATTGTCTTGATAAGAGAGGTATGGATTTAAGGGAGGAAAATGTAATTCTCCCTCTTTACAAAGCATTGGTAAGGCCTCATTTGGAATACGCATTGCAATTTTGAAATCCTGTGTACAAAAAGGACATCTTTGAAATGCAAAGGGTTCAGAGAAGGGCAACTAAATTAAAATAGGGAATTGGGGGAGCTTGAATATGAAGAGAGACTGGAAAAGTTGCAATTATGTACGCTGGAAAAAATGCGCTTGCGTGGGGATATGATTACTGTGATAAATACATTAACGGGCCATACAATAAACTATCGGGGCATTGTTCACCAACAGAGCATGTCAGAGGACACGTGGACATCCTTAAGACTGAAGAAGAAAAAGGTTTAGGCTTCAAGCTCGGAAAGGGTTTTCACTGTGAGAACGGTAAAGCTATGGAACTGTCTTCCAGTGGACGTTGTTATGGCAGGTTCATTGGACGTCCAAAAAAAGCTGGATGAGTTTCTGCCCCAGGAAGTACAAGACTGGTAGAGACAATAAAGTAGTGATCATAAATGGGGGGGGATTTTTTGCCTGCCGGATCAACATAGGCAGGAAAAAGATAGCAGAGGGACAGAGGACAACACAACCCAAAAACTAGCAACTAAAAAACAGCTACAAGATACCAAATTCATTAAACAAATTCCTTTTATTTAGAAAAGAATACTGAACATAAGTGCTAGATATTATTATTAAACCAACTGTACACATCACTGTATATCTGGTCGTAGTCTCAATCTATAAATTGAATTGAATTGTATTTTTACTTTTCTGTAAAGAGAATTACAATAAAACAAAAAACATTTTAAAACTATTCACTGCCTTTTCTTGAAATCTTGTTTCATGGACCCTTTTTGGTCCTAAAGTGGGCCAGTGGTAGGCACTTGCGGTCCGTTTTGGTTTAGCTTAACATTCTATAAACCATTGCACACAGTGACCATACAATTATAAATATTTCTTTCTTGGATACCTGCGATTTGATGATGACCAGGAGCTCCCATATCGCATTGAAAATAATTGGATACGTGGAGTCGTAAGCCAATAATCCTAGCATATTTCTGTTTGGTTTGGTTTGGCCGCCGCCACCACCCGAGCCTTGCTGGGCACACCTTAGGAAATATATCAGACCTTAATCTTTATCTCTACATTTCTCTCCGTCCATGCTCGTATTTGTACATTTATCACTGTTACATTCACAGTTATAACTATAATTGCTTATTACCAATATTCTTAAATGCCATTGGCAGATTTTAGAAAAAGCTTGTTTAGACATACAGGAATTTTCGAAACCCCCTTTGATGGAATTCAAGAGGAGTAAAACCATGAGCTCTATGATTACTACCACAAAACCTATGGCAGAAAAACAAATCTAAGACAAAGGAAGAGATTAAACTAATGGGTACATTGCAAATTAGCTATTTATGCCATCATATACCTGTCATTTAATTTATGTGGGTGAAACTATACGAAAAGTTACTGTTAGGATTAGTCAACACTCGTAGACCCTGGTTCTTTAAAGAAATGCACACACACTCTGCATATAAAATCCACTATACAGACTCCTCTTACCCCTTCGTTGCCTCCCTTCTCCTTTCCCTACTCCCTCTCCTACTCTCCTTTCCCCCATCTCTCTCTCACCTCTCTCTTTTTTCCCTCTTTCTCCCCCCTTCTCTCTCTTCCCCACACTCTCTCTCTCTGCCCCCTCTCTCTAGCTAACTTGCCTCAGTATGCCAGCACCTCAGCACAACCAAATGGGTCCAGTTTCCGTGGCTGAAAATTCTGGTTTAGTATATATTGGTCTTCCATTAATCTTAAACACACACATTTGCCAGTGTCAAAACATTATTTAGACATGATACACATGGGATAACTCTGGTTTATGGTATAAGAGACATACCAGTTCATTTTAAGGCTAAAAACAGCTGCGACTTGTAAATAAATGTATTGGAAACAGCACTAGCTGAAATAGTACCTGATTAGGCCAGGTAACTGAGGAGGACCGGTGGTCAGTATAGACTAACTCTGGGTGGTCTAAATAGGTACTACAATTTATATTTATATCAATGAATCAGGGTGTATCCATATATCACATAGTATATGCATTTTTCTTGCCTGTATAGTTGGTTGAAGTTTAGGTTTCCCTGTAATATGTATGTTTGAATATGTTGATGTCACTTCCCTCCAAGGAGGGGTTTTCCCTTTAAAAATGTTTAAAATGGAGAATGAACCACTTGCTTGCAAAACTAGACAAAGGGAGTTTCACTCCCGAAACAGTGCTGTTTTTGTTTTTGAGCTTGCTAATAAAGTAAAAGGTATGTCCAGCAAAAAAGTAAGTATGTTTCTAAATGATTTACTGAAGAATAGGAGGTAAATGCACTATCTCTTACCTCCCGTTCTTCAGTAAATCTTCCAGGAGAGGAGGAGACACTTTCCTGTGGACCCGCTCCAGCGCTGAAATCCTGAAGCCTCCAATGCATCTCCAGTTTTTGCACTGTATGTGACTGGTTCAGAGAGGGTGTTAAGGAGGCCATTTATGTGAAAATAAAGAAACCAAGCCTAATAGAGGTGGGGGGGTTCGACACCAACTGTCTGCCATGTACAATGCTGTTTTAACACCTTACTCTGGGTGTTCCTATAACACCTCTTAGCCACTATCCAATCACACCCTTAACACCTGGCTGTGATATGCTAATTGGGATTTTCCAGGGTACATAATTGCCACAGATTCTTGTACAAGTCATTCTGAATTGAGAAAGCCAGTCGGATGACTAGCGAAACGTCTTCAGAAACTACATTTCAAGTCCAGTTGATCTAATGAATACAACAGATATATTCAAACATAGCACATACAGATGGATTGAAAGAAGTGGAATATTTCTGACACACAATAAGGTAGGAAATCCTAAGTTATGTAATTTCCAACTAGCATTATTAGACTTCTGTCTTAGACATAACTATTTGTGTTAATACAAGCTGTATTTACAGACAAAGGGTACAAAAATGGGCGCTTGTTTGGCACCGCCTTACGCAAACCTCTGCTGGTGGGAGGAGCTGATAGTCGAAACTATGCCCACCTATAAATCACATGTTAAACACTGGTCTGGGTATATAGACGACATTTTTATAGTTTGGAGTGGACATAGACTATCTTGCACAATTCCTTAATCTCCTGAATAACAACAATTTGAATATCTACTTAACTAGAGAAATCTCAGATACTCAAGTAAATTTTCTAGATTTAACAGTGAAAATAGATAGTCTTAAATTGCATATATGAAAAGTAGTTAGATCAGTGCAGTTCCATGGACTCTGTTTTAGATGGTAAAAATGTATCAACTCTTAAAGAAATCTTACTTCAGAGTACAGGTGGTCCGGGTGTTGATCAAACCCCGGACCCTTCGCTGCAAAGTAATGCTCACAAGCTACAGAGTCAAACTTTCCGATTAATTTAAACAATGTTTCAAATCACCACTACAGCGTGGTGGTCCGGGTGCACCCTGCCCCGAACCCTTCGTGATTCGATCCACAAGACAATCCACTAAGAAGGCTACTGGCACACACCGAAGTAAATCAGTATTATTAAAAAAATATGCAGAAAGACACAAAATGGCCTTACGCGTTTCGAGCCCGATATGGCTCTACTCTAGGCTTATAGGCATAGTCTTAAATTGGCTACAACATTGTACCTAAAGATACTGCTACTAACTCTCTCTTACATTTTCGCAGTGCGCACCCTCAGGGGCTGCTCAGGGGCATACTCAAGGGGCAGTTCCTGGGGTGAGAAGAAACTGCACCACAGACTAAGATTACAGAGGGAGAATTGAAAGAACTAGAAAGCAGGTTTATGGCAAGAGGGTCTCCTCGTAATCGCCTTGAAAAAAACAAAAAAGAGACTGTTAGGCTGACACAAAACGAGCTTCTGAGATCTTGGACCCATACCACAGATGGAAAACATGCTTTATCACTCGATATAATACAGAATGGCCTTTAATAAAAAAATTCTTGAAGAAACTGGCATATTCTAACAAACGATTTTGTTCTCTCACAATATTTTACAGAAAGACCAGCAGTCACAGCAAAAAGGGCACGGAATTTAGCAGACCATCTTATGCACAGCCCCTTTAAGATTCGTACTGAACGTTTAGGCAGGGCTTCCGTTTGCCAGGTAGTTATCCACGCGGTGACTGTAATTTCTGTATTTTTATTGACAGAAATGACAAATGAGACAAAATCTGGAATGCAACAGGGGACATAATTTTAACATAGAAATATTTAAACTATAAATCTAAGAAGTGATATATGGACTTAGTTGTCCCTGTAAAAATGTAATAGAGTTCCTAAGGGACTGAATGAAGAATTTGATCTAACTCCATATATTTGACTTTATTCGATTTATTATCCAGGTACACAGATAATACTTACTTTGGAGATATTTGATCATACTTACCAAGTACGGTAGATCATGGACTGCATTCCTCTTCAAAGACACTGTTCAACGGATTACACCTGTCTCATCCTAGTAACGTTTTTTATTTTGGAAATGTTTCCCCATGATGTCTTCCAGATCTTTATTATAAGGTACACAGACATTATATTCACCTAGGAGATGATTGATTATACTTTCCAAGTGGACTCTGTATGGACTATGTCTATTGGATTACACCCATCTTATCCAAGTAACTGATATTTTGAAATGTTTCCGTATGATGCTAATTAGATAAGATACCTATAAATAAGGCTGTCTTTCAAGGAATATTATGAAAGAATACTGTGGCAAAAGTTATTTCTATATCTACATGAAAAAAAAGTGAACACAAGCCCCTATGGAGGTGACTATAATACACTTGGTTTAAGGAGAATAACACTTTAAAATACTAACGCCGATTTATTGCAAGTGCGAAACATTTTGTTGAAACATTCATATATCTGCCTTATTTGTAGTATTTGCATTATAGTGTTATAGTTTTACTATTTACAATGCATATGAATATTGCGGGTGATTATGAACAGTATTATGGCTTTAAAAACGATTATTAATGATTGAAGACGTATTTGGAGACTTATAAAGTTTTATTTGTTTGACTTTTCTTGCAATATTCCATCCATATTTTGAGCCACACTTCCTGCTCAGACGTTACCAGCACTGAGAAGGAGTACGCACGTTCGCCAGTGCCACCAATAGGCAGGCGCTGATGTATAGTGCTGAGTGATGTCACTCACGCCACAGGAACTTCCTGTTTCCACGTGTACTTAATAACGGCTGAAACGGGCAACACGGTAGCATGGTTGTGTTCTTTTAGATCCTGCCATCTCTCCGGATGCACTTTGCCTGATGCACTGACTTGACAACAGACTGGTAGATATGCTATAGTGGGGGGTTATGCACACTGTTGCCTCATACTGTAAAACCCACATGCATCTGCATTGTTATATGTATATATTTGTATTTATTTACTTTGGAGATTAGGCGGGGCGTTTTTTAAAGGGTATGTCCACCCCGAAAATCGATTTTTAATATTCGGCTCCCCCATGTCCCCCAGCCCCAACGCATGTTTTTTTTTTCAAAAAGCTCCCCAAACTCTTACTTACCTCCCCTCGATCCTCCGCCGCACTGCCGGCCCTCTGCTTGCGAGAATGCAGCAGAGGGGCGGGACCGGCAGTCGTGTCTGTGATTGGCTGAGCGGCAGCCAATCACGGACGGGCTGCCGGTCATTCAGTGCAGCGGAGGAAAGCGGAGAGGGTAAGTAAGAGTTTGGGGAGCTTTTTTTAAAAAAAACATGCGGTTGGGGCTGGGGAGCAGAGTATTAGGGGGTTTAATGCTAGGGGGAGGGATAGTAGAACGGGAGGGAGAGGGAGGGGGGGAGGGGGAGAAGGGCTGCAGTGCGCATGGCAAATATCTACCGGAGGCAAGATAGCAGGCAGAGCCCTACTATCCTCCTGGTGGTTAGTTTTGGGACTTTGGGGGGGGGTTTACAGGAGAACACTATGGAGCTGGGATGTGAGGTAAGGATTAAACTACACTACATGTGGGGCCAGTAGTTGGGGGGATTATAGTTTTGGGGTGGACATGCCTTTAACTGTTTTATTGTATAATTCCCTGCACATTAAAGGACGACTCCACCCTCATAAGAACATCTTTTAGAAAGAATGGCCTCTTTAAAATATGTTGATAATCATACTTTGTCCTATGAATTCATACTGTATGCCTGCTATGCTTCTGGATGCCTCATGGAAACTGAGCAATTTAGAAACCTGTACTGAGCAGGTACTGAGCTGGGCATGCTCTGAAGAGGCAGATAGGGGATTAACATTCAGTCATTGGGCTGTGATGTCAACTGTCAAATCCATAACTGACAGTTGCTAACTGGAAGAACCAGGAAGCAGAAACGGGAAACAGGACATTGTGCAGGATTTCAGGTTAGACTTATCTATTTCAGATTTCAAAACTATTACCGTTTAGGGTTTTGGGGGGTGATTTACCTGTATGTAAGTTTTCGTTTTAGGGCTGGACTTGCCCTTTAAAGAATTTTTAGTCTGCATCTTAGAGTGTTGCAATCTGTCTTTTTTCTCTCTTTTGATTATATTTTGATCATATTTGCACCTCTTACCCACAGGGTTTTTGATTATTAGTGCTTAGTGCCCTATTACCCCTTTTGTTATATAGGCCCCTGGAAATTGGTAAGCTGGGTACAAGCAGTAACGATAAAGCCCCGATACACCGTCGGATCCGACGGTATCGGGGCTTTATCGTTATGTGTGTACGCTCGTTTCCCAAACGAGCGCGCGCCGCCGAAGCATTCTCCCGAGTGTTCTCCTTATGAAGTTCATAGGAGAATGCTCGGGATCGTGTGTGTGCAGATCTTTGAAAGATGGCAGACAGGATCTTGCAGATCTTGTCTGTCATCTTTCAGAAATCTGTACTGTGTGTACCTAGCTGTAGTGTACCTCAGCTGAACAAATACGATTGTAGGAGGGACACGCAGTTTCTTAGGATCTCACCAGATGTAAGGAGATGACTTAGTATTGCTGGACATTGTTGTGGAACTTTATTTTCCACTTTGGAACTACGTTTATGTTTTGCTACATACAACTATTTGGCTATATCCACATTGGTTGTGGAGGAGGGGACACACGTGGTTTTAAGAGTATTTTCAGGGCTGGCCAGCCTGTGATTTATTATATGCGTATTATTGTTTTAAGGCTATATAAACTGGTGGAACATTCTCTGAATAAAATTTGTAATTATGGAGAGTGGTTCTCCTGAGGGGACTTGTGTATTGTTGAATAGAATTATAATAGAACCACATTAATTTTGTCCTTCAAGATGGTGATTCTGGAGAGAAGTACGAGCTAGACAATCATTCAATCAAAAAAAAAAAAAGATTTAACCTTTTTAGTAGACTTTTTATATATAACTTTTCAAAGAATTTATATTATATTATATCCTTATATTTGCAGGAAGCAATCTAGTAACATATCCAGTATTTTAGTTAGCTATAGTAGTAGATCATCTGTGATAGAGGCAGTTAACTAATTAGCAGTGTTGCACTAATTGCTTTTTTTTTTTAAAACTTATTTTTTATAAACTTTTACGAAATTATATAAATATAACTCATTTTCACTGTCAAAATTTTGAAAGGGTAGGTTGTGGGGTTATTGCCTGTATAACGTCAGGTCGCAGAGTTTTTTTAGTCATCTTTTTTTTCTGTGGCAAAAGTTTGTATATAACTTGACTCTGCGTCCATTCTATAATGTGTTACATTTTTCCAGTTAAACTTTTTGGTTTAGTCCAAATCAGGTTCAACATTAATTAAACTGTGTGGTCTAGATTGGAGCTTTATATTTCTCTCGTTTGTTGACTCTGAAAATTCCTTTCTCTATATATAGGGTACAGTCAAGGGTGGGGTATGAAAGGTGAACAGTAAAAACAATACTTTCGAAACCTTAACCAATATACCAATCAATAGCTAGTGTTGACATTTTAGGCAAATCACAAAGCATTACTTTGTGTTTTTATGTTGCTGGGTGTTTCGCCAGCGAGGAGTCTTCGGCACTACGGAGACTTTTTTTTAATAAATTGGATGTGGTGATTATTCTATGACACCAGGGAAATTGTTTCCGCCTCTGCTCTGTCCCTCAGAGGTTTTGGCTTGCTCAGAGCAGCCCTTCACTCCTCCCCCTAGTGTAAAAACCCTTTGCCAAATATTAGTGCTAGTTCCCCCAGCCAACCAACTATATATATTTTCCAGAGACTCCCCGAACTCTACTTACCATCCCTCCCCTCTGGCGTTCTGAACTGCTGGCAGCCGCGTCTGTGAATGGCTGCCTCTCAGCCAATCAGGGACGCAGCTGCCGGTCCCGCCCCCTGCTTGCAGTTCCATGCAAGCAGAGGGCTGGGCAGTGCTGCGGAGATAAGAGGGAAGGTAAGTAAAGATCGGGGGAGTCTCTGGAAAATATATTATAGCGGTTTTTTCAGTTTATTACATGCATTTATAACCAGATATTTAATTAATTTAATTTTTTTTTTACTTGAAATTAAAAAATTTTAAAGTTTTTCCTGTTATGGAAAAGGTATCTGCAACCAACCTTGGTTCACAGAGCTTTTTATAAGTTTGAGCATGTGCAGAGGAGGCAGCAGGTGAAACAGCAGTCAATCATTGGTTGTGATGTCAGCAGTCACAACTTGGCTGACTGTAGGGAGGGAGGGGCAAACTTACTCTGCCAGAATAGAGGAAATATTATACTTAAAGGGCATGTCCACCCCCAAAACTATAATTTCCCACACTACTGGCCCCACTCTGTAGTGTATAAAAATTCTTACCTTACATCCCAGCTCCAAATGGTTCTCCTGTAAAGTCCCCCCAAAGTCCAGAAAAACTGACCACCAGGAACCTGGCAACAGGGAAATTGTTTCCGCTTCTGAGCTGTCCTCCCAGAGGTTTTTGGCTTGCTCAGAGCAGCCCTTCACTGCCCCCCCCCCCCTCCCTCCTTTTTTGTTCTCCCTCCCCTAGTGTAAAAACCCTTTGCCAAATTTAGTGTTAGTTCCCCCAGCCCCAACTACTATATTATATTTTCCAGAGACTCCTCGAACTCTGCTTACCATCCCTCCCTCCTCTGGCGTTCTGAACTGCCGGCAGCTGCATCTGTGATTGGTCTCTCAGCAAATCAAATCTAAAAGAGCGTGATGAAATCAGAGGAACCAAGGCCCCAGAGTGGTAGCTCCACTGGGGTCCCCCTTTTCAATCCCTTCTGAGAGCACCAATGCTTAAAAAAGTATACTATGCTCCTCATACTATAAGAGCAAGCAGAGAGATACAGTTTCCTTACATTTATGATGTAACAGAGCAGTGACCGCAGTTTTTAAATAGCAAAGCATTTATTTATGATGTAACTGAGCAGTGAACACTGGAGTTTCAATCTCCTGGCTGCCTGAGTCGCATAGTCTGGGCTGAAATCCTGGCAGCCCCGCTCCCAGAATGCTGACACTCCATCCTGTTACACCCCCAAATACTGCCTCTGGTCAACCACACGCCCAGTTTCTTCCCCACTACTGTGACATAACTGTGATGCCATCACCCCTCCCGCTCTGGAGGGGCTAAAATCTGGAAATCTGGTTACAGATATATACAGGAAAGCAGCATAGCTCTGGGACCCATACCCCCCCCCCACACAACCACACACACTCTCCTTCTAGGTTGCCTTTCTTTTGCTTTTACTGAAAAGCTCACCAGTATTTACATCAGAAGCGTGATGCAAAGGGTTGCAACCTTTACCTTTAAAGGGTAACTAAAATTAAATTTTTTAAAAAGTACCTGAGGCACTTCACAATTTTGTTTTCTTGAGGGGCTAGAGCACATGCAGTTTTCATTTGCCAGCTTAGTCCTGACTAGTCCTGTAAGTGCTGAAGCCAGGAGGAAGACTGCGCAGAATAGTTTCCTTGGGTTGGTGCTCCTCAGACAATCAATACTGGAGGTAGCATGTTCAGATTTACCATTAGGCATGCGCCTAGGGGCGCTGAGTTTGGAGGGGCGGCTGTTATTTCCTCCCACCAGTCCAACCCCTTTATAGTCTATATTCTTCCCCCAAAAAGAGGAAATGGTTGCAGTTCAGGGTGTGGTCTGATGTTTAGGGGTGGGGCTAAGGGCACCAGGCTCTTTGGGCCTACAGGTTCCTGAGGTGTAAATCCGGCCTGGGAGGTAGGAATACCCAATCAGAAGTATTTTCATTTAACAGTTTTTTAAAAAAAAAAGTTATACACACTAAAGTTTTCATTTAAGACCCAAACACATATGAAATCTACATGCAGCAGTGGAAGGCACTTGCTCTATCTGTGACAGTACCTTGGAAGCAGAGATTACACTAGCCTAAGGTCAACACTGCTGCATGCTCTCTGTCTCTGCACTCAGTCCTCCCTTTTCACCTCCCATGATTGATCTATCTTCAAGCAAACCTTTAGCAGTAACCAATCCCCACTCACTTGTAGTAGCTTCTCTCCACATGATACCCTGGGAATTTTTTTACCTTTCCATGTTTTCGTTGATAGGCGCACATTGGCTGACAGCGCTTTAGTGACTGCACTTAGTTTACTCAATGCAACTTTCAAGGCCTTTACTTCACCGCCTAGGCTTGCAGGAGCATTTAGCAACAGCCCAGAACTCTGCTTAACAGAGGCTGCTCTTCCTGCAGACTCCATTTTCATTTCAACTGGTAGAAAAGTTTGTAACCTGAGAGAAGTTGATTGGATATCTTAGCTACAACACCAGGGGCACTCTCAATACATTCATGGGCCTTGTGTAGAACACCAAGCTATTTTCCCCATAGATGTTTTTGAATCTTATTAGATGCTATACAGCAGTACTGTCACCCTCATACATCGGTTACCATGCTATACATCCGTAATATCACCCTCGTACATTGGTTACCATGCTATACAGCAGTACTGTCACCCTCGTACATCGGTTACCATGCTATACAGCAGTACTATCACCTCGTACATCTGTTACCATGCTATACAGCAATACAATCACCCTCTTACATCGGTTACCATGGTAAACAGCAGTAATATCACCCTCAACATCGGTTACCATGCTATACAGCAGTAATATCACCCTTGACATTGGTTACCATGCTATACAGTAGTACTGTCACCCTCGTACATCGGTTACCATGCTATACAGCAGTACTGTCACCCGTACATCAGTTACCATGCTATACAGCAAACTATCACCCTCGTACATCGGTTACCATGCTATACAGCCATACTATCATCCTCATACATCGGTTCCATGTATACAGCAATACAATCACCCTCATACATCGGTTACCATGCTATACAGCAGTAGTCACCCTCGTACATCGGTACCATGCTATACAGCAGTACTGTAACCCTCATACATCGGTTACCTTGCTATACAGCGGTAATATCACCCTCGTACATCGGTTACCATGCTATACAGCAATACAATCACACTCGTACATCGGTTACCATGCTATACAGCAGTACTGTCACCCTCATACATCGGTTACCATGCTATACAGCAGTACTACACCCTCGTACATCGGTTACCATGCTATACAGCAGTACTGTCACCCTCATACATCGGTTACCATGCTATACAGCAGTAATATCACCCTCATACATGGTTACCATGCTATACAGCAATACAATCACCCTCGTACATCGGTTACCATGCTATAAAGCAGTACTGTCACCCTCGTACATGGTTACCATGCTATACAGCAGTACTATCACCCTCGTACATCTGTTACCATGCTATACAGCAATACAATCACCCTCTTACATCGGTTACCATGGTAAACAGCAGTAATATCACCCTCGTACATCTGTTACCATGCTATACAGCAGTACTGTCACCGTCGTACATCGGTTACCATGCTATACAGTAGTACTGTCACCCTCGTACATCGGTTACCATGCTATACAGCAGTACTGTCACCCTCGTACATCGGTTACCATGCATACAGCATACAATCACACTCGTACATCAGTTACCATGCATACAGCAGTACTGTCACCCTCATACATCGGTTACCATGCTATACAGCAGTACTATCACCCTCGTACATCGGTTACCATGCTATACAGCAGTATTATCCCCCTCGTACATCGGTTACCATGCTATACATCCAGTAGTACTGTCACCCTCATACATCGGTTACCATGCTATAAAGCAGTAATATCGCCATTGTACATCGGTTACAATGTTATACAGCAATACAACCACCCTTGAACATCGGTTAACATGCTATAAAGCAGTACTATCACCCTCGTACATCGGTTTCCATGCTATACAGCATACAATTACCCTCATACATGGTTACCTTGCTATACAGCGGTAATATCACCCTCGTACATTGGTTACCATGCTATACAGCAATACAATCACACTCGTACATCGGTTACCATGCTATACAGCAGTACTGTCACCCTCATACATCGGTTACCATGCTATACAGCAGTACTATCACCCTCGTACATCGGTTACCATGCTATACAGCAGTACTGGCACCCCTACACCCTCATACATCGGTTACCATGCTATACAGCAGTAATATCACCCTTGTACATCGGTTACCATGCTATACAGTAGTACTGTCACCCTCGTACATCAGTTGCCATGCTATACAGCAATACTATCACCCTCGTACATCGGTTACCATGCTATACAGCAATACTATCATCCTCGTACATCGGTTACCATGCTATACAGCAATACAATCACCCTCATACATCGGTTACCATGCTATACAGCAGTACTGTCACCCTCGTACATCGGTTACCATGCTATACAGCAGTACTGTAACCCTCATACATCGGTTAACTTGCTATACAGCGGTAATATCACCCTCGTACATCGGTTACCATGCTATAACCAATGTATGAGGGTGATATTACTGCTGTATAGCATGGTAAACGATGTATGAGGGTGACAGTACTGCTGTATAGCATGGTAACCGATGTACAAGGGGTGATAGTATGTGTATAGCATGGTAACCGATGTATGAGGGTGACAGTACTGCTGTATAGCATGGTAACCGATGTACGAGTGTGATTGTATTGCTGTATAGCATGGTAACCGATGTACGAGGGTGATATTACCGCTGTATAGCAAGTTAACCGATGTATGAGGGTTACAGTACTGCTGTATAGCATGGTAACCGATGTACGAGGGTGACAGTACTGCTGTATAGCATGGTAACCGATGTATGAGGGTGATGTATTGCTGTATAGCATGGTAACCGATGTACGAGGATGATGATAGTATGCTGTTATAGCATGGTAACCGATGTACGAGGGTGATAGTATTGCTGTATAGCATGGCAACTGATGTACGAGGGTGACAGTACTACTGTATAGCATGGTAACCGATGTACAAGGGTGATATTACTGCTGTATAGCATGGTAACCGATGTATGAGGGTGACAGTACTGCTGTATAGCATGGTAACCGATGTACGAGGGTGATAGTACTGCTGTATAGCATGGTAACCGATGTATGAGGGTGACAGTACTGTATAGCATGGTAACCGATGTAAGAGTGTGATTGTAGTCTGTATAGCATGGTAACCAATGTACGAGGGTGATATTACCGCTGTATAGCAAGGTAACGATGTATGAGGGTAATTGTATTGCTGTATAGCATGGAAAACGATGTACGAGGGTGATAGTACTGCTTTATAGCATGTTAACCGATGTTCAAGGGTGGTTGTATTGCTGTATAACATTGTAAACGATGTACAATGGCGGATATTACTGCTTTATAGCATGGTAACCGAGTATGAGGGTGACAGTACTACTGGAGTATAGCATGGTAACCGATGTACGAGGGGGATAATACTGCTGTATAGCATGGTAACCGATGTACGAGGGTGATAGATGCTGTATAGCATGGTAACCGATGTATGAGGGTGACAGTACTGCTGTATAGCATGGTAACTGTGTACGAGTGTGATGTATTGTGTATAGCATGGTAAACGATGTACGAGGGTGACAGTACTGTGTATAGCATGGTAACCGATGTACGAGGGTGACAGTACTACTGTATAGCATGGTAACCGATGTACGACGGTGACAGTACTGCTGTATAGCATGGTAACAGATGTACGAGGGTGATTATACTGCTGTTTACCATGGTAACCGATGTGAAGAGGGTGATTGTTGCTGTATAGCATGGTAACAGATGTACGAGGGTGATAGTACTGCTGTATAGCATGGTAACCGATGTACGAGGGTGACAGTACTGCTTTATAGCATGGTAAACGATGTACGAGGGTGTGATTGATTGCTGTATAGCATGGTAACCAATGTATGAGGGTGAATTACTGCTGTATGCATGGTAACCGATGTATGAGGGTGACAGTACTGCTGTATAGCATGGTAACCGATGTACGAGGGTGATAGTACTGCTGTTAGCATGGTAACCGATGTATGAGGGTGACAGTACTGCTGTATAGCATGGTAACCGATGTACGAGTGTGATTGTATTGCTGATAGCATGGTAACCGTGTACGAGGGTGATATTACCGCTGTATAGCAAGGTAACCGATGTATGAGGGTTACAGTACTGCTGTATAGCATGGTAACCGATGTACGAGGGGTGACTACTGCTGTATAGCATGGTAACCGATGTATGAGGGTGATTGTATTGCTGTATAGCATGGTAACCGATGTATGAGGATGATAGTATTGCTGTATAGCATGGTAACCGATGTACGAGGGTGATAGTATTGCTGTATAGCATGGTAACTGATGTACGAGGGTGACAGTACTGCTGTATAGCATGGTAACCGATGTACGAGGGTGACAGTACTACTGTATAGCATGGTAACCAATGTACAAGGGTGATATTACTGCTGTATAGCATGGTAACCGATGTAGAGGGTGATATTACTGCTGTTTACCATGGTAACCAGATGTAAGAGGTGAGTATTGCGTATAGCATGGTAACAGATGTACGAGGGTGATAGTACTGCTGTATAGCATGGTAACCGATGTACGAGGGTGACAGTACTGCTGTATAGCATGGTAACCAATGTACGAGGGTGATATTACGGATGTATAGCATGGTAACCGATGTATGAGGGTGACAGTACTGCTGTATAGCATCTAATAAGATTCAAAAACATCTATGGGGAAAATAGCTTGGTGTTCTACACAAGGCCCATGAATTATTGAGAGTGCCCCCTGGTGTGTAGCTAAGGATATCCAATAATCTGCTCAGGTTACAAACTTTCTACCAGTGAAATGAAAATGGAGTCTGCAGGAAGAGCAGCCTCTGTTAAGCAGAGTTCTGGGCTGTTGCTAAATGCTCCTGCAAGCCTAGGCGGTGAAGTAAAGGCCTTGAAAGTTGCATTGAGTAAACTAAGTGCAGTCACTAAAGCGCTGTCAGCCAATGTGCGCCATATCAACGAAAACATGGAAAGGTAAAAAAATTCCCAGGGTATCATGTGGAGAGAAGCTACTACAAGTGAGTGGGGATTGGTTACTGCTAAAGGTTGCTTGAAGATAGATCAATCATGGGAGGTGAAAAGGGAGGACTGAGTGCAGAGACAGAGAGCATGCAGCAGTGTTGACTTAGGCTAGTGTAATCTCTGCTTCCAGGTACGTCAAATA
>JAACNH010006474.1:0-17207 GCA_019447015.1 Hymenochirus boettgeri
GGGTTGGAATTTAAAACACAGATCATCATGACTATGGGGGACAGCCATTCAGGTTTGTAACCGTTTAAATACAGCCAGGTCCTTTGGATATTCAATGGTTATTCTCATGTTGCTTTGAAATCTCAAAAATTCCTTTAAACACATCCCTGTGAAAGTGGTCTGCGCCTTCTCTACTACTAGCATTAGTACACAGTAGACCATTGCACTATCAAGAACGCACACTGCAGTATCATTTCCATATATAAATTACATTTTAAGGACAATCTTGACCATTGTGGTGCCTGTTGTGCTGCAATAGGTTATAATTTTCAATGGTCGTCTTGAACTAAAGAAATGCAGCATCCAACATCTGAAGCAGCCCGTGATATTGAAATAACTGTAGGGCAGCACCCATGTCTCACCACTCCACTTCTACCTCCAGTAACATGGGCTGAAGGAGAGTGCAGTTATTGCAGGGCTTCATCTGCTTTCTATTAAACCATATTATATTGAATATTGAACTGGACCCACAGCTAGCTTAGGACAGGAACTTGCATTCGGCCATGGACTAAAAGGGTGGAAAGATAGACTGACTTAGCCATATCTGTAGTATGGTTATTACACGGATCATACACAAGGCCGACTGTGCCCTACACAAGGCGATTGTCAGGAGTTGTGGATCGTCAATAAAATCTCTGTCAGTAAAAAGCTTTAGGCCGTATTATAAAGGTGAGGTATTGCTTTTAGCGTACCGCACCTTTACAATCGGTAAAAAACGATTGTTAATTTATGATCATTATCGGAAAATTACGACGAAATCTACGATAACACAAATCGTAGTTTACGATCCCATAGAATACCATGCGGTAGTTTACTACGCATGGTATTCTATGACCGAACGTTCGTTAATTACCAACTTCTGTGATCGTAATTAGACCCTGACCGTAAAAAAATGGGTTTAAATACGGCCCATAGTGTGGTTTAAATCAGGTGTTGGCTTATAAGGGTGCTAAAAACAGACACTTTTGAACAGTTTGCATTTATATAAAGGTATAAAATACTACTACAAATATTCCAATTTGTGGTTATTTAAATGACATAGCCTCAAGTAGGAAGTCACGGCGTGCATGGACAAAATCCCAAAACCGCAGTCAGAGCTGAAATCCCATCCAAGAACCGGCAGCCCCGACCCTTCTCCTCCTCTGCCCGCACCAGGTGAGGTGATGTGCACTGTTTATTATTTTCCCATAAGCATTAAACTCACCCATGTTAATGTGATTCCAAGACAGCATAGCTAATAGAAACAAACTGAAACAAAATGTTAACTTTATAAATTATTTAAGGAGAAACGAAAGATAATTCATGCTCCTAATTTTAGAACATCAATTAACTGTAATATACCACCAGTAATTGTATATGATTGCCATATCTAGACCCCATCTAAAACCTGCTGACATCCAGTTGACCCACAGCCTCCACGCCACACCTAACTTTTAAGGGAATGTCCCCGGGTAAGCCTCCAGTTATTGGCGGGCAATTCCCTCTGAGCATGTCACCAAAGCTCTCTGAGCGTAAGTGACACTCAGTTTATATTTCTGTACTTTCTAAACTGATATTCGGTTTTAACAGCTCTTGTAAATGTCTTCCTGGCTGATTATAATATTACGGTGTTATTTGAGCCACTGCTAGTGTCTCATTTTTAGTTTTGTTTGTCCTTAATGAGAATAATCCATCTAACTATGGGAGAATATTTTTCAGTTTATGGGTTTCATTTTTTACAATTACAGTGATATCCCCAATGGGGTCTGTATTTAACTCTATGTATCTAGTGGTTTGGTTTGTTTTACTAGGGATTAAATGTCTTTTGGTAAGAAAAAACGTAACAGAACTTCCATGAAATCAGAACTGACCCAGACAGTTATTGAGATTGACTTGAGGTTTTTGTGAAAACTTTACATAGCTAAGGATCTAAATATAACCCAATATAAATTGTTCTCTACTACAGCACTTCTAACTGAATCTATGGTGTCTGTATGTACCCACCTAACGAAATTAAAAGCTCTATGGGCAGGGACCTCTTCCACATGTCGCATGGTTCAAACACTTGGATACTGTTTAGAATTATGATTTATTATATTTGTGGACTTTTTGTATTATACTTTTGCATCGCTGTGTCCCCAAGTTGTCGCTATAAAATAAACATATTCATACATACATAACAATAGACATACATACATACACACACAACAGTTCTTTTGTGAAGCACATAAGGTGCAAAATTCCTGTGCTGTAATTTGCAGGCAACTGATTGATGATACATCTGGTTGTTGCTCCCCATAGTTGTTTTTTTTTACAATGATTGTTCAGAGGAATAGAAAATCTCCAGGTTGACTTCTAGAGGAATAAAGAGAAGCCACTGATCCTAAACATTTCAACACTCTTAATGCTGCTTAAAGGAAGTCCAGCCCTCAACAAAACTCAACATACATGTAAATCACCCCCCAAATCTTAAACTGATAGTTTGAAATGTGTATACAAGTCTACCTGAATGTGCCCCGTTCTTCAGAAACTGTCAGTGATGGATTTGCAGCATGTTAATCCCTGTCTGTCTCTCTGAGCATGCCGGCTCAGTACCAGGTCACTGATACTCATGAGACATCCAAGCATAGCAACACGTAATGATTCCAGAGGGCAAACTATGATAATAACATATTTTAAAGGTACCATTCTTTCTAGAAGATGTTTTATGAGGGTGGAGTTGTCCTTTAATAAATAAGGCCACTCAGTTCTAACGTATCCCTGTAAACTGGTTGTTATTTTACATTGTACAATAGAACTACTAGGAAAACAGAAACATATTGATATAATACAGCCATTTACAGACTTATGGATGATAGAGACATGCCCATAATTGAACTTCCGATCCAACTGTTTATGTGCAATTAATGTTGATTTTTCTGCTTCAAATCATAGATTCATTCTGGGTCCATGATACCCCCTTCACTTCAGAATAATGGGACACAATATTGGTTCAACGCCCAGACCCGTTGGACTGCCAGAGATAGAATGGAAAATCAGTGTTGATGTAACAATAATGGGGAAAAAGACTGGAGATAAGACCGAACGTTACCAATTTCATGGTGACAGAGCTGTGCTTCCGACACAGGCTCGGAGTCGGATTTTGCAGCGTATAACCTGCGAGAGGCTTTGTGGTATTCTTCCCTCACCTATAGACAAAGAGACTAGTACTAAAGAATCTAGCACCACCTATAGATTGTTTTCAACAGTACATGGTCATTCCATAAGAGAGATTTAAAGGAATATAATACACTATAATTTAAAATATGCCACAAAGGACGTATTTCTAAAGGCGCAGGTCGCTATTTTGCGATACCGTGCATTTAACAATCATTCAATCACTCATTAATGCACGATCAATACAATTATGATCACAACGTCACTGTATGATCGCCATTGTATTATCGCAGCGTTAAATGTACGTCCGTGGTTGTACTTTTATGAAAACCTTTATCAGAACTTTCCCGTACCACAGGTTTTAAAGGAAAGTCCACCCTAAAATAAGTTTACTTTAAATGTTTAAACCCCCCCCCCCAAACCTAGGTTTCGCAATAATCTTAAGTTTCAAAGATTCCCTGTAGGGACTTACCTAACGGGTTCCTCACCCCTGGGGTATTGCCCCCCCCCTGCTCCTGTTTGGAGTAAAAACAGGAGCAGAGGGTTTTCTGTACTCCACTACCTGATTGCGGCCGTCAGGCGATTGGGCATGACATCACATTGTGCCTTTACTGACAGCTGTAAACAGGAAGTGGAGCGGCTGTCAGCAGTAGGAGTGGCGAGGGACCGGTCAGGGTAGCATGTTCAGGGGCATTTTTGACACTTAAAAATATTGTGAAACCTAGGTTTGGGGGGACGTTACACATTATTAAGGAAAGTTTATTTTAGGGTGGACATGCCTTTTAATAAGGCCAAAGAGCCTCGTTTTCGAGAGGCCGACTAGCGATAATCGCTCTCGCTAAAAGGGCCCAAATGTCCTTTATAAATGTGGGGCTAACGTTACAAAGCAGAACTGGAACTCTAACCTGTCGATTAAGCAGGCAGTGCACAAGAAAGATGAAGACTCCCTGTAGACTGTTACAGATGGTGAAAAGGAAGCAACAACCATGGCCCCAGGTCCACATTGGAAGAACCCAAGGATCCATGGTAGACCCAGAATGAAGACTGAGTGAGAGCCTTGAAGGTCAGTAACCTGCAGGGAGATGTAAAAATAAACCAGGAGTCTAACTAAAACCAGTCAATTGCCAGATATATCTTTAGAACAGTTATGTCTGTCCATTAGAATTGAATACTTATATTGAGGAATGTGGAACAATTTTATTAAAATGATCAAAAAAAGGACTCTCCAATCAAGCCAATTTTATTCTGGTTTTGTGAGATCCCTCTCAGGCAGGACAGTATAATATACGGACTGAATAGCGTGGGACCATCCCAGGAAGAGTGTGGCGTTATTTAATAAAAGGGAGATTTGACAAAAAACTATGCATCATACGAAGCACAGTAACGGTTCATGTTTACGGGGGCACAATGCAAAAACTGGCCTATTAATAAGGTATAAAAGTTACGCGATTTTCTAGCCTAGGTTTTAAAAAACGTACCCATGTTTCCCAGTAACTGATGCAATAGAGCAATAGGGGGACTCTTTAAAGTGTATGTCCCCCAAACTAAATTTTGGTATTTGGTAGGAATGGCTATAAAACTCGACCTTGTGAGGTCCCCGAAATGTACTTACCAGTTTCATTCCGCCTGTTGCCTTTTGCCTAACTTCCATGTCTTCCGAGCACGGAAGTAAGCAGGAGGGCTCAACCAGCATCGCTCCTTTGATTGGCTAGGCCAATTTAGTTGGGGGTGGACATACCCGTAACCACCAGCTTATGGCACCAGGTGGATTGTCCTGTAAAGGTGTCCATTAGAACTTACATGCCGACCGATCCAGCTACATTCAATAAATTTTTTTAGAACCGCCACCTTCCCTTTCTTCTTCGTGAGCGAAATACGATCGTGAGGTCCACATGGCCCAATCATTTTGCTATTCTATGTCAGTCGCGAAGAAGGACGGTAAAGGCTGTTCCAGAAGTATTGATGAAGTCACTGGATCGGTGGGACCGTAAGTTTCTAATATATGGGAGCTTAGTCTATAATAATCTATTGTGAATCTAATGATAGCCATACACTATTACTTTACTTGCCGACATTCCCGCCCCATATTAGATATTTGGCCACAACAGAACAACTGAATGAATGGGACACAGAACATCACGTGTACATCGGATGATAAAACCGCCAGCATGTAAAACACTGTCCTTAGATATTTGACATATTCAGATTTCTGGCAGTAACTGAGAGTTTTCAAGCTACTCCCCCATATCATTAACATATGTTCTCAAATGTCAAAAAGAGAATCGTCTATGACAATGACTGTGGGGAGCCAGAAAGAAGTCGTTAAATCATTAGTATATAAATCTATACAGTGGATGAATAGTATAAGTTTTCAGTGCTGTTCTGAAATGGCTTAAGACCCATTTATTTTCTTGTTATCTGTTAATATTTTCATACCTACCTGGTGTCCTTTAGCGTGGAGAGTTTGTGTTTAAAGCTGCTAACTTCACCCTGAGAAGGTGAATGTGGAGATCAGGAGTATCGTATTTATCTGAAGAATGAAGAGAATTGTTCCAATGATTAAAGTGTCAGTGGAGACAGAGGATGAAGTGGGAGCAGGTACATTGAAACAGGAAGGGCTTGTATTTATGGAACACTTATGAAGACATTTTGAAAATCCCATAGGTATTCACAGCCTTTTCTTTGTAAAAGGATCAGTACCATATAGTAATTGTTTTTTCTCAAGCACAAACTACCATAGGGTATCTCCAGTCTGTCCCATAATTACTCAGTAGATAAGTTTCTAATTCAGTTCTCCTACAGAACTGATATAGGTGAAGATGCATAAGAAGGTGTCACCGCCAAGAACAGTGATTCCAGTAAAAGTTCCAATGAAATGTTTGAAAGGCAATATCTACAAAATGCCGGACTTATGTAGATTATAAGATGATGAGAGTGGACCAGACCTGGGGGAAACTTTAGGTAAATGAAATAGGACCTAGCAGTTTTGGTCCTCAATCTGGGACTTTACAGGGTGTGTGTGGAAATGATATAGCTCTCCTAAGACAGCTGGTTGTAGTTAAGTTCTATAAATAAGAACAAATGTAGACCCTCTAAACACCTTCCTGGGAATGAGGGATCATTTCTTATTTCTTGGATTGAACGCTGCTAACAAAAGAAACGTGTTCCAAATCTGGTTAATATAATTTAATTCTCATTAGATGAAAAAGCCAATATTCACTCATGGGTTGGATTAGAAAAGTAGAATTTGGAACAGGTTTTCATGGGAAAAAGAGGCCGAGTAGAGATTCAGAGGATATTGTGATATCATTATATATTCTAATGTAACTTACAGTTATAAGCACACAGACTGGGCCAAGGAAGCTCCAGATGAGATTACCATTCAGCCACACCGAAAGGATCCAAGCAGAGCAGACATTCAATGAATTAATATCTTAAGTGTTTACACTTGCAACAGTATTCAGACCCATGGCTGCTACTCTGTAAGTTTTAAACTTTAACAGACTTTTAACAAGTCCTTTTCCCAGGTAGGAAAGCCTACTCCTACTCCCCGGGGGCCCGCCAGCATTAATGGCAAGCTGTCGAGTTTGGTATGACAACTGATTGCTCACTACTCTTGGCTCTGCATATGGGAGACTATTCTACGTTGGAGATAGGAGAGATAGTCATGGTTCAGTTGCTGTCCACTCACAGTTCATGCTAGCGGCCAACCAGGGGGGAAAAGCAGACTTTTCCTATCTGTCTGTATATGTATCCTATCTCGTGTAATTGAAAACATAAATCTATATCTGTATAATATAAGCGAATTTGCAAATATAAATCAACCTATTAGATAAAGATTAAGATACCGACCCTTTATATACATTTGTGTATTCTTGGTTTGATGACTTGATAGAAATCTATAGATATCTCCATCGTTTATGTGTAGTCTAATGAAATGGATAGAGAAGGTTAGGCCACTCAGGAATGCTGGTCGTGTGGTCCTAGCTGCCAGGAGCACGGAGTAGAAAGGGAGAGAGACTGCATTTCCTCTAAAACAAGCTTTATGAGAGTTCATTAACCGGTGTCTGATGAGCTCTAAATAAAGCTTGTTTTCATGAAGTTAAAGGGCCAGATAGGACAACATTTACTGTAGCAGTCAGGTGACACACTGGATATGGAGAATTAGTATTTCTTACCATTATTGGTGCCGTAACCATGTGGAGAAACTGATGCTGATATGGCTCCTATTCGGCAGGGACTCCAAATCCAATGAGGCAGGCAGATGGGAAGTGAGAACGTCTAGAAGTCAAGAAGTTCATGGCCCTCAGTTCGGACAGTGAGGAAGAGTAGGACATCTCCAGGACATCCAGCCAAAGAGCAGAGAAGAATGTAGTGGAGACAACCAGCAATGATGGAGCACAGTGTCTGTAAGATATAAACGTGGGGCTGGAATTACTCCCATTCCTGAATCTTAGAACAACCTGATTCATGATTAATAGGGAAAAAAACAAAAACTTTTAATGTCAGTTGTGCTGGTAGGTTAATTGTGCAACTTTCCCTCTGATTTCTGCTAATTGTTTCCACAATTCTTACAAGCCTACAGTAGTAAATCAAACAATAAATTCTTTGGCAGGTTTGGTTGAGGTACATATAACATAGTAATTGAGGTTGAATAAAGACATACGTTCATATGTCCAACTTTATACCCTACCCATAATGTCTGTAAACAGTTACATAGTAACATAGTATTGGAGGTTGTATAAAGACATACGTTATATAGTCCAACCTTTATACCCTACCATAATGCTGTATAACAGTTACTAGTAACATAGTATTGGAGTTGTATAAAGACATACGTCCATCTAGTCCAACCTTTATACCTACCCATAATGTCTGTATAACAGTTAAATGTAACATAGTATTGGAGGTTGTTAAAGACATAAGTCCCATCTAGTTCAACCTTTATACTCTACCCATAATGTCTGTATAACAGTTACATAGTAACATAGTATTGGAGGTTGTATAAAGACATACGTCCATCTAGTTCAACCTTTATACTTACCCATAAGTCTGTCTAACAGTTACATATATATAACCCTACCTAACAGTTGATCTTGAGAAGGGAAAGGGGGGAGATTCCTCCTGACTCCAAATGGCAATTGGAAAGTATCCCTGTACCAACCAGAACTACAGTATATGTATTAATACCAGTAATTCTCAATATTATATAGTATCCCTGTACCAACCAGAACTACAGTAATGTATTAATACCAGTAATTCTCAAATATATATAGTATCCCTGTACCACCAGAACTACAGTATATGTAATAATACCAGTATTCTCAATATTTATATAATATCCCTGTACCAACCAGAACTACAGGTATATGTATTAATACTAGTAATTCTCAATATTATGTAGTATGCTGTACCAACCACAACTACAGTTATGTATTAATACCAGTAATTCTCAATATTATATAGTATTCCTGAACCAACCAGAACTATAGTATACTGTATTAATACCAGTAATTTTCAATATTATATAGTATCCCTGTACCAACCAGAACTACGTATATGTTTAATACCAGTATTCTCAATATTATTTAGAACCATATCCAGGCCACTGCTGAACGACAGATCCACTGTTTCACTGAATGGTGAATTGGTAAAAGAGCAGTGAATTATAGTAGATATCAGTGAACATGGATAACCTTATTATAGATATATAATATATACACTACCTGAGTACTAGATACATTGGGGAAGTTACCATGTTGCGTGTTGATGGAGACCAAACAGGATGATGAGCTGTGCCAGAAAGAGACACCACTTAGTGCTATCAACATGGAGGTGTGAGCGCTACGCAGGGAACGACACAGGAGAAAGGTGAGAAGGACAAGAAACAGGCAGATAATGGAGAGACTGAGACCGACCCGGAGATGTAGAGAAGGCCATGAGAAGGCCGTCATCTTCCTGTGAGAGGAAAATCACAAGTAAATATTGTTTTATCCCGATAACATTTTTCTTTCACGTGGGAAATAGTAGTAGTAGTAGTAGCCATGTAAGGGCAGGGTCTAAACATACAATACCCATATATACTCGAGTATAAACCGAGGTTTTCAGGCTTTAAAATTAGCTGAAAACCGAACCCCGGTTTCTACTTGGGTCAATCAGTTACTTACCTAAGCAATCCAGTGGCCGCTCGCTCTTTGAGTCCTAAGATCTAAAACTCCCCTGTTCCTGGGCTCCCTGCAGGGGCAGCTGCCCCGGACCAGGCTCAATTTACTAGGGCGGACAATATTAGCCATGCCTATTAGTCATGCGTGGTTGCGTCACGCCCGTCCAAGCGTGAGGACGTCACTATGTGCGCCGCGCTAGTTTATAGCGAGGTTATGCAGCTTCTGGGTGGGCTTCAACATTTGCTGCATACCCGACAGAACACTCATTTGTGCTCTTGCAACGGGTCTCCTGTCTCTGCATAAGGCTTCCTGGGGAGAGGGTGCTGGTGATACTCTTTATCCTGATACTCCTATTATGTGCCTATAATCACATCCATCAGTCTCTTTCCTTCGGGGGACTTGGCAGGAAAAGGAGTTATTATTTTTTTAACAGTTTTTTTGGTGACATATATTTACCAGTCAATGTGGGGGATATATATATATATATATATATATATATATATATATATATATAATCGTGCCTCTTTTGCATTCTTCACATCAATTAAAGGATATAATATGCCTCTGCAAGTGTTTAGAAACTACAACTCCCAGCTACAAAGCATGCTGTGAGTTGTAGTTTATAACAGTGCCAAGGAATGAGGCTTAGTTGCCTTTTAAATGGAAAGAAAAATTCCCATACAGAATAGCCAAATGCAGTATGGTTATTACTGTATGGGACTACTGTATGGGAATTCTGCTGTCCAACTAAGGCAACTAAAGCCTAAAAACAATTCAGAATCAGAAGGCAGTTGTGGTCATAATTTCACCCTCGGTTTATACTCGAGTCAATCAGGTTTATCCTTTTTATAGGTAAAAATAGGTACCTCGGTTTATACTTGGGTCGTTTATACTCGAGATATATGGTATTATAAGCAATACAAAGATCCATTTATTAATATGAACATAGGTAGAATCCTGTAACTCTCAATGGATCTTTAGATTATGTTGGAATCTTTGGATTGGAAAATTATCTTTAATGGAAAAACCAATATAGAAAACATCAGGTCTCAGAGAGGCTTACAATAGGAATAAAAACTAAAGGGGCCGAAACCATTTACCTTTATTGACAGGGAGCCATGATAACAGCAATGTGAAAGGTGATCACAGGAGCAGACAGTATGGGTGACATTGGAGTTTTTGACATTACTCCTCTTTCAGACCATCCTTTGAGTTTGGGATCCCAGAATACACACGGGAAAATATCAGAGTCTGGGACCTTAAAAGACAAACAATAGATTTATTAACAGCAGTCAGACCCATCTAGTTACCTTAATGAAGTTCCAACGGAACCGTCCATTTTTCGGATCGCGGAACTTTTATCATATTGCGATAATTGGAATTTCCAGAATTATCAAATTTTCAAAATGTAATTTCGGAAATGATCAAATAACAGGCTGATTTAAAGAAACATCGAATACTTGAACCGTTGATTTGACTATGTGAAACCCTCAATTACGAATATTGCAGAACAGCGAATACACGAGCACTCGATTTCATATATAAACTCTAATACCTAAGGGTCCATTCGGAATTTCGAATTTTCATTTTGTTGCCAGTTTCGAAGTTTCTACTTACAGAACATTATCTCTGTAACAATGACACACATCACACGTTCTACTTATACAGACATTATCATTCTGTAACAATGCACACATCACACACGTTTCTACTTACAGAAAACTATCATTCTGTAACAATGACACACATCACACGGTTATCTTACAGAACATTATCAGATGTAACAATGACACACATCACACGTTTCTACTTACAGAACATATCATTCTGTAACAATGACACACATCACACGTTTCTACTTACAGAACATTATCATTCTTAACCATGACACAATCACACGTTTACTTACAGAACATTATCATTCTGTAACAATGACAACACATCACACGTTTCTACTTACAGAACATTATCATTCGTAACAATGACACACATCACACGTTTCTACTTACAGAACATTATCATTCTGTAACAATGACACACATCACACGTTTCTACTACAGAACACTATCATTCGTAACAATGAACACACACAACGTTCTACTTACAGACACTATCATTCTGTAACAATGCACACATCACACGTTTCTACTTACAGAACACTATCATTCTGTAACAATGACACACATCACACGTTCTACTTACAGAACATATAATTCTGTAACAATGACACACATCACAGTTCTACTACAGAACCATCATTCTGTAACAATGACACACATCACACGTTTCACTTACAGACACTATCATTCTGTACAATGACACACATCACACGTTTCTACTTACAGAAATTATCATTCTGTAACAATGACACACATCACACGTTTCTACTTACGAACATTATCATCATCTGTAACAATGACACACATCACACGTTTCTACTTACAGAACATTATCGATTCTGAACAATGACACACATCACACGTTTCTACTTACAGAAATTTATTCTGTAACCAATGACACAACACACAAGTTTCTACTTACAGAACATTATCATTCTGTAACAATGACACACATCACACGTTTCTACTTAGAACACTATCATTCTGTAACATGACACACATCACAGTTTGAACTGGTTTCATTACTAAACTATCATCACTTGATGTGATCAACCCACTTTTGCTTAAAGGGCATGTCCACCTTAAAAATTACTTTTGATATGCTGCCTCCCCCATGTGTGGTAGCCCCAACCGCATGGTTAGTATTTTCCAAACCCCCCCCCAAACTCTTATACCTCCCCTCGTTCCTCCGCTGCACTGCCGGCCCTCTGCTTGCGATAATGCAAGCAGAGGGGCGGGACCGGCAGTCGCGGACGCGGCTGCCGGTCATTCAGTGCAGCGGAGGAAGAGGAGAGGTAAGTAAGAGTTTGGGGAGCTTTGGAAAATACTAACCATGCGGTTGGGGCTACCAGACATGGGGGAGCAGCATATTAAAAGGCTTTTACGCTAGGGGAGGGATAGTAGACGGGAGGGAGAGGAGGGGAGGGAGGGGGGGAGGGGGAAGGACTGCAGTGCGCATGGCAAATATCTACCGGAGGCAAGGTAGCAGGCAGGCCTGCTAGCCTCCTGGGGGACTGTTTTTGGGACTTTGGGGGGGGTCTACAGGAGAACCCTATGGAGCTGGGATGTGAGGTAAGGATTACACTACACTACATGGTGGGGCCATTACTGGGGGGATTATTAGTTTTGGGGGTGGACATGCCCTTTAACATTATTACGTTGCTATATTTTTTAGTCTGACGTGGTTCTCAATCAAAAATAGACTTTAGTCCAGGACCTGGCCACAATCAGAAGATATGCTCTGCTACAAGCATGTGTTCCCATTGGCCAGGTTCTGGACACGGAGGAGCAACAACCTATCGTATATTGGGTCTGGGTATGAACCCCTAGACAGGTATTAGACCAGGTATAAAGGGTCATGCTTGGGTGCAAGAGTCTGGTGTATGACCCACTTAGACCAGGTATAAAGGGTCATGCTCGGGCGCAAGTTCTATGTTAAGCCCAGAACTGAGGACCCCTGGATATTTTTTTTGGGACAAGAGAGTATAATTTTCCCTACGTTTGTAACTTTGTTGCCTGTGGCTTACCCAGTGGGTAAATATAAAATGTATCCTGAAGATCTTCATTTAAGACACATTTTAATTGAACAATGGTCTTTTGAACATACAGTTTCTGACAAAAGTCTTGTCGCTTGTGTACAAATAGACCTGAAGTGCCACTTAACAATAATTCTAATGCAGATTTTGTTTCAAGAAATGGTTCATTTTACCCCAAACAGCTTTTGTAATAATGTTTCAATGGAAAACGAAACTAACAATAAGTATTCTAATATTCACAGCTTGGTAAAGCCCATTGAGTCAATTTTTCCAAAGACTAAGTGTTTTTTCACCAGTCACCTTGTCATATGGGTTTCACCTGTGACTAATAAGGATCAATTAGTGTGTCAGGTGTGTATAAAAAGACTCCCCAGTACACTAGACCTTCAAATCAACTGCAAATAGACCTCTGCAAACATGCCCAAGATTCACCCTGAGCTATAGTGTTGATTATCAAGAGCTGAAGCCAAATCCACTGCTTGTATTTTGGCGCCTCAATGTTCTCTCGCGTTCCATTCAGAGGAGAAGAAAAGAATTTGAGAGACTGAGAAGTTTTTGACAACCCCAGTCAAGTGTAGACCCCCTCAAGACAACTGCTTGCAGAGGATCGTTTGTTGGCTCGAAAATCCCATTTTCAACTGCAGCAGAAGCTCCAGGAGACCTGGTCACCTGAAATCCCCTTGTCAAACCAATAACCGTTTTTGTCAGATTCTGTCTTGAAATGGGCCCTCCATGGTCCGAATCAGTGTCCCCTAAGCCCAGCAACTAAACAAAAGACAATTGAAACAATGGTGTGGCATTTTGCCAAGTCCCACGCGTCTGCTAAGGATGGACGCTGGAAAAGTGTCAAAGGTGGATTTTCAGAAGGAATCTTCTGATGATAAAATAACAACAAACAAACAAAAAGTCACCGCAAAATTTCAGTAACAAGAACACTAACACTCGAAACCCGCGTGAAAACGAGACTTTACCCCACATAAAACCGCTGAAGTCTCTGTCTCAAAGACATGGATAGAAACAAACTCATGGTCTGGGGTTACAAAAAAGGACACCCCAAAAACATCCATTATGGGGTGTGCTGCGGATCTGCAATCAGAGGTGAAGACAAACATTAATACAAAGTGAATCCAAACCTCAACCAACACAAATCCTATAGCGAACCACAAATACATATACTATCCCAACCATAAAAAAAGCTCCAAAATTCATCCGCCAGACTGGCTGCAACTACCTCCCCACCCCCAATCGCATAACTAAAAATCCATCTCCCTCACACATCAAAAGTTTCCCTCATAAGGTCGAAGCAACGATCCAGATGCTCCAGGATTGCCTCCCAGTCCCTGACCTGACATAACTGCGCATATGTGGGGTAAGGATAAAGAGGAAGCATGGAAGATGAAACCAAAGATATTGATGAACTCTGGGAGGCATGCAGCGACTGTTTTCTTGGCTATTCCTGATGAGTTCATCAATAAATTGTATAATCCTTGCCAAACCACCTGGATGCTGTCATTCAAACTCATGGAAAGCATACAACTCTTACATTTGGATCTCAACTGCAACCATACGTAATTTGCTGACATTTTTGGATGGCCTGTAAAGTTATCATTTTCTTATAGGCGACTACACGTTTGCCTTGCAAACATTTTGACCTTCTGTCTTGATTAAATGATAAATCTTTTCATCAGTGACTAGTTATTGTACCAGTACTTTAATAGTATTGGGAGGGCCTTTGCTTTCATATAACTTTCCTATTCCGTAACACCATTGATCATTTAAAAACCCGGTTAATAGCAGGAGGTTACGCAAAATACACAGGCGACAAGACTTTTTATCTTGAAACTGTATCTAAGATACTTGTCTAGATCATTAAGCCACATGAAGAAAAACCTCATACACACCTGTGATCGCGGGTGACAACCGGAGATGCACTATGTCTCACTGCTGTTCGGTTAGGGATTGTTACCCGATATCAGATTGTCAGATCTCCAACCGAAATGGCTTCAAATTGGCAACATACACGGCACTGGCCGACCTGCTACACACGCTGTGTATGCAACGGTCCCGTTTCGGCCAATAGTCCGCATGTTGTATGAGGCTTACATGTCTCCTTGCTTGCTGATTTTCTTTTCTTTAAACTTAACCCTGTACCTTCTCACAAATAGATTACTTTCATGGGCCTTTTCTACATGCTCGTTTCTAGTAATTGATATATAAATCATTTTATTCAATATTTTTAAGAAGTAAACACTTCCTGGTGCTTCGACCAAGTGTTCCATGAATTTTGTTTTTCAAAACTTTTGTGTACAGAATAATATTAATCCCCAAAACTGAAATTGTAAGTCTTATTACGGACTTGCAATGGTTCAGAGAAAGGTCACGGGGGGATTTAGATCTTGTGGTGTTGCTTGTGGAATGGTCCCCAGTCCAACGCCTGGAGTTCACTCACAATACATAGTTCTCCTCATCTTCCTCGTAAAGCCTAAGGAAATTCTCATGTAATTTGTCAGCAAGGCTCTTGTCATACAATAAAAATAGCTCCATCTGGTACAAAAGAAAAACTTATTTAAGTATTAATATTTATCAGTGACCCTATATAATCATCCTGAATTATAGTCTGACTATGGATATCTATACTTACTTATAGTCCTGACTATTGATATCATAACTGTACCGTATATCTGACTAGGTGATATCATAACTGGACTTATAGTCGACTATGTGATATCATAACTGTACTTCTAGCCCTGACTATGTGATATCATAACTGGTCTTATATATCTGACTATTGATCTCATCCTTACTAATAGTCCGGACTATATGATCATCACTGGACTATAGTCCGTATGTTATATCATAACTGTACTTTACAGTCCTGACTATGTGATATCATAACTGTACTATGTCTGACTATATGATATCATAACTGTACTTATAGTCTATGTGGATATCATAACTGTAACTTATAGTCTGACTATGTGATATCATAACTGTACTTTAGTCTTACTATGTGATATCATAATTAAACGTGTACTATATTCTGGCTATTGCAATATCATAACTGTACTTATAGTCATGTGATATCAATAACTGTACTGATAGCTGCTATGTGCTATCATAAATGTAACTTATAGTCTTACTTATGTATTATCAATACCTGTACTTATAGTCTGACTCATGTGATATCATCACTGTACTTTATACTCCTGACACTATGAGATATCATACAGAACTGTAGTTATAGTCTGCTAGGTGATTATCATACTAGTTTAGTTATAGTCTGATTTGGAATATAATAACTGTAGATATAGTCCTGACTATGAGATATCATAACTGGTACTTATAGTCTTACTATGTGATATCAATAATTGTAGTTATAATAGTCTGAATATGTGATATCATAACTGTAGTTTAGTCTGACTATGAGAATATCTAAACTGTAGTTTATAGTCTGACTATGTGATATCATAATTGAATTTATAGTCTGACCGGAGATATCATAACTGTAGTTATAGTCTGACTATGTGATAACATAGCTGTATTATAGTCTGACTTTGTGATACTACATAACTGTAGATTAGTCTGACTATAAGGATCATAGCGTAGATATAGTCCTGACTATGTGATATCATACCTGTAGTTATAGTCTGACTTTGATACATAACTGTAGTTATAGTCTGACTCTGTGATTTCATACACTGTACGTTATATCTGACTATGTGATAAAACATAGCTGTAGTTATAGTCTGACTTTGTGATATAATACCTTGTAGATATAGTCCTGACTATAAATATCATAGCTGTAGCTTTAGAGTCCTGACTATGTGAATCATACCTTGTAGTTATAGTCTGACGTGAATTCATAACTGTAGTTTTATAGGTCTGACTATGTGATTTCATAACGTAGTGTATGTCGACTATGTGATAGAACTGTAGTTATAGGTCGGCTAATGTGATCTCATAACTGGTAGTTATAGTCTGACTATGTTGATCATAACTGTACTTTCAGTCCTGACTATGTGTATCATAACTGTAGTTATGGTCCATCCCTTGGGCTTTTGAAATTTCCATTATACAAAGTTTTCCATCTTACCTTCAGATCCAGGCAAAAGATTACTGAAACCTTCATCCTGCTGGATCCAATATCTCTGTGCAGGAAAGTGCAGGTTGGTCTTGGGAAACTTCCCTAAAACATCTAAGTAAGGCAAATATAC
>JAACNH010006475.1:0-17206 GCA_019447015.1 Hymenochirus boettgeri
ACATATATATATACCATACATAGACAGACAGATATACCATAGACAGACATATATACCATAGATACACAGACAGACATATATACCATAGAAAGACAGACATAATATACCATAGAGAGACAGATAGACATATATACCATAGGATAGACCAACATATATACCATAGACAGACATATATACCATAGTAAGGCAGACACATATACCATAGCTAGACAGACAGATATATATATCATAGCTAGAAGACATATATACCATAGATAGCAACAACATATAACCATAGATAGATATACCATAGATAGAGTATAACGATAGATAATAGACAGATAGATAGATAATGACAGATAGATAGATAGATAGATAGATAGATAGATAGATAGATAGATAGTAGACAAATAGATATAGACGATAGATAAATAGATATAGATAGATAGATAATAGATCATAGATAGATATATAGATGATAACAATAGATATAGATAGATATGATAGATAGACTAGATATAGATAGATAGATAGATAGATGATAGATAGATAGATAAATAGATAGATAATAGACAATAGTATAGATAGATAGATAATAGATATAGATGATAGATAAATAGATAGACAGATAGATAGATCATGATACAGATAGATAGATAGATAGATAGACACACAGAGACAGATAGAAACATAAAGAATCAGGCAGACAGGAAAACAGATAGTTAATCAATAGATCTTTTATAAATAGACAGACAGACATATACTGTATACACAGATAGACAGACATATACTGTATACAATCTTAGACAGACATATACTGAACTACCATAGTAGAACAGACGATATATACTGTATACCATAGAAAGACAGACAGACATATATACCATAGATAGACAGACAGACATATATAGCATAGACAGACTATATACCATAGATAGATAGACTATATACCATATAGACAGATATTTTACCATAGACAGACAGACATATATACCATAGATAGACAGACGGGCATATACTGTATACCATAGCTAGACAGACAGATATATATATACCATAGATGGACAGACATATATAACATAGATAGACAGACATATATACCATAGAAAGACAGGCAGACATATATACCATAGATAGACAGACAAACATATACTGTATACAGTAGACAGACAGACATATATACCATAGATAGACATATAGACCATAGATAGACAGACATATATACCTAGATGACCAGAAACATATATACCATAGACAAACAGACATATATACCATAGATACAGACATAAATACCATAGATAGACAGGCAGACATATACTGTATATCATAGATAGACAGACACACATATATACCATAGATAGACAGACATATATAGCATAGATAGGCAGACATATATATACGATAGATAGACAGACATATATTCCATAGATAGACAGATATACTATAGATAGACAGACATATATTGTATACCATAGATAGACAGACATATATACCATAGACATATATATATACCATACATAGACAGACAGATATACCATAGACAGATATAGACAGACATATATACCATAGATACACAGACAGACATATATACCATAGAGAGACAGACATATATACCATAGAGAGACAGATAGACATATATACCATGGATAGACAGACATATATACCATAGACAGACATATATACCATAGTAAGGCAGACACATATACCATAGCTATACAGACAGATATAATATATCAATAGCTAGACAGACATATATACCATAGATGACAACAGACATATATAACCATAGATAGATATACCATAGATAGAGAGACATATATACCATAGATAGACAGACATATATACCATAGAGAGACAGATATACCATAGAGAGACAGACTATATACCATAGACGACAGACAGACCAGATATACCTTAGCTATACAGATATACCATAGATAGACAGACTACATACCATAGATAGACAGACAGACAGATATACTTAGATAGACATATATACCATAGATAGACATACATATATACAATAGATAGACAGGCAGACATATATACCATAGATAGACAGACAGATATACCATAACAGACAGATATACATAGACAGACAGACGCTATACCACTGATAGACAGACTACATCTATACCATAGATAGACATACTATAGATAGACAGCCATATATACCATAGATAGACAGACAGAGATATACCACAAATAGACATAATATAACATAGATAGACAGACATATATACCATAGATAGACAGACATACAGAATATTCATATAGATAGACAGACATATATACCATAGACAGACATAATACTGTATACCATAGATAGACAACATATATACATAGATAACGACATATACAGACTATATATATATACCATACATAACAGATATACCAAGACAGACATAATACCATAATACACAGACATTCCATATATACCATAGATAGACAGACATTCCATATATACCATAGATAGACAGACATATATACTATAGATAGACAAACAGATATATACTGTATACCATAGATATACAGATATATACCATAAAGCGACATATATCTATAGATAAACAGACAGATATATACTGTATACCATAGATGACAATCATACCATAGCTAGACAGACTATACTGTATAAACATAGATAGACAGACAGACAGATACCATAGACAGACAGACATATATACCATAGTACAACAGACCATATATACCATAGATAGACAGACATATACCATAGATGAGAGACAGACCATATATATCATAGATAGACAGACATATATACAATAATAGACAGATTATACTATAGATAGACAGACATATAACTATAGATAGACAGACAGATATATCTAATACCATAGATAGACAGACAGCATATATACCATAGCTAGACAGACATAAATACCATAGATAGACAGAACAGACATATATACCATATATAGACAGACATTATATACCATATACATACATATAAACCATAGATAACAGACAATATATACCATGGACAGACAGATCATACAGACAGACAGACAGACAGATATACCATAGACAACATTATATCATATATAGACCATAATATATACCATAAGACAGCAGACATATATACCATAACAGACATATATACCATAAATAGACAGACATTTACCATAGACTTACAGACAGATATTCATACCATAATAACAGATATATATACCATAGACAGACGACAGATATACATAGATAGACAGACATATATACCATAGATAGATAGACAGACATATATAACTATAGACAGACAGACATATACTGTATACCATAGATAGACAGACATATACCATAGACGATATATACCAGTATAGACAGACATATATACTATAGATAGACAGACATATACTGTATACCATAGACAGACACAGACTTTACCCTAACTAGACAGACATATATACCATAGACAGACAGACATATATACCATATAGCAGACAGACATTTACCTAGCTAGACAGCCATAGAATAACCATATATAATAGACAGACATATATACCATAGATCGACATAATACCATAACAGACATATATTACTAGACAGGACAGATATATACCATGGACAAACAGATATACCATAGATAGACCAGACGACAGACAACAGATATACCATAGGCAGACCTATATACCGTGATAGACAGACAGATTACCATAGACTACATATATACCATAGATAGACAGACGATATACCAGATAGACAGACAATATACCATAGATAGACAGAAGACAGACTCTATAACCATAGATAGACAGACAGTATATACCAAATAAAGACAAGACAACATATATACCATAGAGGACAGATACATTACCATAGACAACAGACATTATACCATAGATGACAGACAGATATACCATAGATAGACAGACGATATACCATAGATAGACCAGACAACATATATACCATAGATAGAACAGACATATATACCAGATACAGACAGACATATATACAGTAGATAGACAGACAGATATACCATAGATGACAGACAGACATATATACCATCGAGAGACAGATATCCATAGACACAGACATATACCATAGACGACAGATATACCGTAGATGACAGACATATATACCGTAGATAGAACAGATATACCGTAGATAGACAGATAACCATAGATGACAGATTACCGTAGAGAGACAGACAGATATACCATAGAGAGACAGACAGATATACCATAGATAGACAGACAGACAGATATACCCTAGATAGATATTTGAATGAAAATACCCACGGCTGTTAGTGACATTATGTAGTTCACATTATATTGCAGGTCTGTTAATTACATGAATACAATCATTACATGAATCCTTCCTTGATTCCTATAAATATATTTACCAACAGTCTAATGATTGGGGGAGCACATGGTGTATTATGATACTATTATATATCAGTGAATGATACCTGCATAATACCAGGACTGGTTTGTCTGTGATGGATTATTTCTACTCCAAATCTGTCTCTGTTGTATTCCCCAGGATTTCCCACTTGTTGCTCGTTTGCTGTTGCTATTGCAGTGGTATCCAGGAAGTGCTGTTGTCAGCAGTCCAGAGGAAACATGTGGCAGGCAGGAGCTTTGTGTTACTATTTAAACAAAGAAAGCGGAAGTTGTAACTGGCGATGGAGCTATTTGAAAGCCAGTGGTGGTTTGGCCACTTCTTTAAATAAAATGTAAAAAAAAGGTAGTTATATTCATTTTCAAAACAAATACTTTCTCCATGGTTATCCAGAAGATACATATATGTTTGGTACTTATTATCTATATATATATATATATATATATATATATAACATTGCAATCGCGGCAACACACACACAAAATTTGCGTTTTTGGGTGCGACTTGCGTATCCGTTTCCAATACGCAATTATAATGCATCACCATTTTATGCGCAATTGTATCTCAAAAAGAGCAAATCGCATGCGCAAATGCAAAGGAATCGCAGGAACTGGATTTGTGTGCGATTGCATTTGTGGCGGTGCCCTAAGGGCTAGGCCAATACTTCCTTTTACTTACATATTAACGTGCCATCCAATCGCGATTAAAAGTGCACGCTAGTGGTCGGCCAATCGTCTGGCCACATTGGTGCGCTGCATTGCGATCAAAAATGTAATGAATATCTAGGGACAGTTACTGCACTGTTTTCTTCTTTTCCCCTAGCTGTTAATAAACTACAACTCCCTGCATTCTTTTACCACTAAAGTAACCTAGGTGTGTGATTTCACATCAGAGTCCACACATTTTGATTGCTGTAATGGGTAGTGGAGCAGGTGTGATCCTTAAAGGGGAAGTTCGGTGCATATACATTACAATTGCTTTTAAGAAAACATGAACATTAATTTTTCAATCCCAATGAGCTTAACCTGCCCTCATATTTTGTCTGTGTAAAATAAATGCAATTGAAATACTGACTGTTTGCAGGACCCCTAGTAGAGACCGGTATGGTTTTGCCCTTGACCCAGCGCCTGGTTGATTCAGTTGCTCATAGAGATCTGAGCATGTTTGACCCATCCAACAGCAATCATTAGAAATAACTTTTAGGAACATTCCAAGGAAGTGTGGGCCATCCTGGGAAGAAGAAGGACCGCTAGAACCTGGAATGGGCAGCTCACTAACAGCAGGGAACAGCAAAGGCTATGAAATCAGTTATGTTTTTTACAATGGAGGAGAATGTGTATGTATAATTCAAACCAAGATTTTTAAAATATTGATATTTTCCACAAAGAACTTTCCCTTTCTCTCCTGATTCAATAATATTTTAGATATAATACCTTATTTTGCTAACTACAACTCCCAGCATCCCCTAAGCATCCCTTAATACACAGGGAGATTGTTCTGTATAATTGAAGCATGGCAGAGGTAACCTTCCTGCGAGTGCTGCTCTTACTCCTTCTTAGCAGTCCTCCCATCCCTCCTCCGCTGTGGATCATCTGCCAGAAGTAGCGAGAGCATCACTCCTGTACATTTTTGCTTTCAGATTCGAAATCACCCCAAAACAGTTTGCCCCAAGTAATTGCTCTTTTTGTGTTTTCACACTTGGGGCGATTTGGTACACTTGCGGTGTATTAAAAAAAAGCACCTCATGCAGCAGTTGTATTCAGTAGTTAAACAATGGCACTGGCAATGCTCAATGCAGGGGAAACATCGAACTATAATGCAAGTGCGATGTTTCCACTTCATTGGTGCAGTCCGTAGTGTGAACATAGTGGCGCTATATAAATAAAAATATACATGCAATGGGTGACTCCATATGCACAGGAGAAAGGAGAAAGACTGAAGATTCGGCTGTCACATGATGAAGGTTATTTCAAAAAAAGTTTCAAAAGATCTGTATACCTACCCAGCTTCTGATCCCTTCCTAGTTGGCTTCATTTTCCAGGCACTTAGATTCTAATCATTAATTCTTCTCACACTGTTAAAGGCTAAAACCGACCATTGTTCAACTGTTCCAAAAAAAGGTTGATCAGAAGGTATGAATGAGGATGAATAAGAAATAATGTTCACTTATTGTGTGTGATATTGAATTTCAGAATCAACAAGGAGCTCCTTGACTATATAAAGCATTAGGCTGAAGGCTAGTGCTCTTATACATGTCCTGGGGAACTCCTTGGTTTGATTCTCAATATCCTCAGGTCAAGAACTCAGTACGCACTTGTATATTATATAAAAATGGACAAAAAACGTCTGCTCACCTCCCCCCTCAAACTGGCACTTGTTTTTGAAAAAAAAAAAAAAAAGATAAATCTGTCCGAACTTATTCCACTTTTATTGCAAAATTGCTGAGAACAAATCCGAATCAGTTTGGTAATGAATTTAAAAGAAAATAATAGAAAAAAGAATATTTTCTCCCGGCTCCCCATGAAAGTTATATTGTGTCTTTTACATTGGGAATTCTTAAACATTATAAAGGGTTATTTGGAATTGTCAGCCTTTACTGAATTTCCTTTCCCCAAGTCATTTTGTGGACATCTCCTGTGAGGATGTATTCCTGTCCAAATACTTAGTAGTAATATGGTATCATGCCAAGCTGATAATTAGAAAACTTTTTTTTTTTTTTTTAGCTTTTCACAGTAAGAAAACCTTTTAACTCAGCAAAAGGAAGCTGATTTGGTGCTCTAAATTTCTGCCATAACTTCTCGTTGTGAGATTATTTTTGATTACATTTTCAGACGTTTAAACTGGTAAAGTAAAGGTAACTGTGGTCCAAAATGACTTGTAAATTGACGGGAATTGCTTTCCTAGTTGTTTTTTTGCAATTACATTTTTTTTTTTTTTTTAATTTTTACATAGTTTTAAAGATATTTACATTTTTATGTGTGATATGGTATAGCAATCACAAGATCTCCCTACACTTTTCCTTCTTCTTTCTCTCCTCCTTCTTCGCTCTCTTCTTCTCTTCTTTCTCTTTTCTTTCCTCTTCCCTAACCTTCTTGTCATCTTCTCTCTTTCTCCCTGTTCTCTTCCTCCTCTCTTTCGTCTTATCGTCTACCTCCTCTCTATCTACCTTCTTCGTTTTCCCACTTTTCTTTCTTTTTACCTTTCTCCTTTGTCCTTTTTCTTTTCAGTCTACAACTCTTACTTCTCTTCTTACCTCTCTGCCGCTATGTTCTTTTCTTTTAGAGGCATGGATCTCTAACTTCTCATTGTCTTTTCTCTATTCAACTTCATCTCTACTTTGACACGGTCTTCTGAAAACTCTAGAAGCTAAAACTGGCACTTCTTAGGACTTCTTCTTTTTTTCTTTTTTCTTTTCTCTTCTTCTTTCTTCTTTTCTCTTTTTCTTCCTTTTCTTTCCGTTTCTTAGATTCCTCCCTCTCCGGTTAACCTTTCATTTTTCCGTCCCTTTTTCTCTACACTTTTCTATCTTTTCCCCTCTCTTTCTCTTTCACTCTCTTTGTTCTCTTCCCTTCTTCACCTTTCTTCATTCTTTTCCTTCTCCTTTTCTTTCTTATCCTCTCTCTTCATGTCTTCCTTTCTTTTTTCCTTCTCTTCTTTCTCTTACCTTCTTTTCCTCTACACTTCTTCTCTCCTCCCTGCTCTGAAACCATGTGACAGTCCCATCCCTGTGTCTCCTCCTCTTGAGCCCCCATAACACCTTCAGTCCACTTGAAACCCCCTTTGGTTTAGAAACCTTACTCAGCCTATACCGAGCCTGGGCATGCTCAGAAGAGGCAGATAGGGATTACATTCAGTCATTGGCTGTGATGTCAACTGTCAAATCCATACTGACAGTTCTAACTGGAAGACCAGGAAGCAGAACGGGAAACAGGACATTGTGCAGGATTTCAGGTAGACCTTTATATTTCAGATTTCAAACTATTACCGTTTAGGGTTTTGGGGGGTGATTTACCTGTATGTAAGTTTTCATTTGGGCTGACTTGCCCTTAATGCTGGAACTCCATGTATTGTAAGAATAAACATCACTGCATTCTATAGAATTATATACAGTAAATAAGTATATTCATTCATGGATTTTTTGCATGTCTGAAATGAGAGGATCAAATCTAAATGCATGTCTCCACTGTGAGATGGTTGTATGTGTTTGCAATTAAGGTGACCAATTGCAATTGAACTGTCAGTTTACTTTATTTCCTTAAGGCTGATGCCACACTAGGACACACTGTAACTTGTGGAAAAGTGTGAATTGCAAAAAAATTGGTGCTCACATGCAATCGCAACACAGTGCACTCAGTTTGGCCAGAGCAGTTAGCCAACTCTAGCGTGCGCTTTTTAACGTGTGATTGGATCGCACATAAAATGTGAAACTGTGGCCTAGCCCTAAGAATGTAACTGGAATATTTTCCATTAGTTTTCGAAAAAGAACTAAAACATGTGGCCTGCAGCTAAAAAAATCCAATTTTTTCCAAAATCCCAAAATGAGTATTAGTTTACTACACTTCCACCTATTGTGAATGTGTGAAATTCACAAATACAAAGAAATGATCCTTCTACATAATCTTAATACGGAGCAATCATTTAATATGACCAGGCACTCAGTGTCATGTTATCGTCTCCCTCTACTATAGTAAAGAAAACAGAAATTTCTATCAGGGCCAATAGGTCTTGATGCTGACAGTGGTTGTTTGTTGGCATTAGGCTCTATCTATACAAGTTCCCAATATCTAACAGGATTAGCTGAATATCAGTAAATTCCAACTGTGATTTATTTATCACATCAGGTGGGCCCTGTGGTTAGAAATGCATTAAATAAATTACAATTTGAAGTCCTTTGAGTACTCCTTTATTAGGCAATTATTATATATGTGTCACCCTCACATTTTTGTAAATATTTTATTATACCATTTCATGGGACAATATTGAACATATGACTTTGATACAATGTATAATAGTCAGTGAACATCATGTGTAATCGCTGTTCCCACAAATAACTTTATGCACAACCATTAACAGGGTAATTCAATAAGAGTTTCTAATTGTCAAAAATGGTGCTAATTTTGCCCAACCAATCAGATTGTTAGCTTTGAAATGTTAAATAATATCTGATTGGTTCGGGCAAAATATCACCATTTTTAATAATAATAACTTTTATTAAACCTCCATGTAATGTCTAAACTTGGCAACAAAAATGAATACATATGAAAAATTATCCTTCCCTTTGGAAACGGGATGCATTGCAATATTCCAACATGATAAGACCCCAACACACCTCAGTTAAAACATAACTACTGTGCCAAGCATGTCTCCAAACTAAACCATCGAGCATCTGTGGAGTATCCTCAAATGGAAGGTGGAGGAGAGTAGGTCTCTAACATCCATCATTCCATAGGACAAGAAAGAAGAAAAGACCAGGCACTCATCCCAAGTATGAACTATAAAACAATCCCTTTATGTGATACAATGGGAAATTACATTAGGTGCTTATAAAATCATTTAAAAACAACATATACACATCAGAGATGGATACGATAAATAGCAAATATCCTAGAAACACACCCTCGCAAAGGTAAGTATCTATTGTGGTCAAGACAAACCCCATATACTCATCTGTAGGTAAAGTCACAGTCACACAGTCGCAAGTCACTCTGTCGCAAGTCACAGTCGCATCGGGATCACATCCAAGAAGAGGAGAGACGCTGAACGCGTTTCGCTACTTTGACCCAATAGATACTTACCTTTGGCGAGGGTGTGTTTCTAGGATATTTGCATTTATCGGTATCCATCTGTATGGTATATGTTTGTTTTTAAATGATTTATAAGCACCTAATGTAATTTCCCATTGTATCACAATAAAGGATGTTTTATAGTTCATACTTGGGATGAGTGCCTGGTCTTTTCTTCTTTCTTGTCCTATGATAATTTGTATTTACCATGAGCACCTCCCTCCATTTGGACATTTACCTGCCTTGTGCACTGCTGCGTGTTGATACGATCCATCAGTTCCATGAAATCATCATGGAAGCACGAAGAGTATTCAAGCAGAAATTTGTGAAGCTCTGAACTTCATGTCCAAGAGAGCTAAGAAAGTGCTGGGAAAAAAAGTACAAAAGCACTTTGGTCACAATTTGGACATTTTTCACTTATGGATATACTTACCTTTGTTGCCAGCGGTTTATACATTAATGACTGTGTGTTGAGTTTTGTTGTATGTATACTTTATAACAAGCTGAACACTGCGTATGCACATGTAGTAATTAAGGAGCGTGGATGAAGTCGGGATCTGTCAGAGGAAGCAGCGGAGGTGTGCAGTCGTGGGGTAGTTGAGGTTCCCTCTAAAGATGTCCGAACTTCGCAAAATCCGGTCCGCAAATTTTTGAGAAAAATTCGAAAATCCGCGAGCGGACCCATTAAAATGAAAAAATCCTTGAAATATGAGAAATCCTCGTAATTCGGAAAATTCCGAAAATACTATTTTCATGTATTTTTGAAAAACGTGAAAATCCTCGTAATTTCGTAAATTTCGAAAATACGTTTTTCCGTGCATTTCGGAAATACGAAAAGTTCGGAAGGCGGAAGCTACTGTTGCTTTTGAATATTCTCAAACCAGTCTGTTTTATTCATCTGTGACATCAACAAGGCATTTTGTCCCCACAACGGACACTTGTTGGGTATTTTTTTAAGTTTATTAGCAGCTGTCGGAACCTATTTAATGTGGTTTATTTAAATTAATTTAGTAGAATCAACGTTAGCCCGTGTCTAGGGCCTTTATCAGTCATATTATACATACATATATATTGGTATAATGTGTGCCCATTTAATGTTAAAGGCCACAGTTATGTTCTAAAACTCTACCACCTTTCACATCAATCAATATAAAGTTTATTTTTAAATGATTTTGAAATCTTTAAAGGGCATGTCCACTCATAAATCTAAATTCCACAACAGCTTCAGGACTGGGGCTTGGAAGGTCCTTTAGCTGCACCTTTGGAAGAGGTAAGTAAAATGTAACTAGGTTTTGGGGGTCCTGCAACTATATATTAAAATGTAGATTTTATTCCATCCTTGAAAGGTGAGTTTCCAGTACCAAACATAGCAATATTGGAACAATCTGTTCATTTAAAATTGTGATGCAATCCCTGTTCTGCTAGAAGCACAATGTATCCCTTAGCAGTCAATAGGTTGAAATAAATATTTGCGGTATGGGATTGTCAACTCAGACTGGACTAACTTGCAATAATAGAAACAGATTACCAGCAACATAAATGGAAAGAGCTGCTTCAGAGTTGCCTTGGAAACCTTTTGAACAATTTTATGATTAATCTTTTTGTTGCAGAGTTGCTGTGTTTCAAGTCCCAGGATTAATGTGCATTGAGTACTTAGTGTAACTAAAAACATCAATTATATATAATTCGCAAAGGAAGTGTCAGGCTCTGTTTCTGCTGAATATTCTGCTGTGATTTGCATAGCGCTGAAAATCTAATATTAGAGGCGCCTAGAATGTGAACATTTTCTACCCATATGTTTTCTGCTAAATCATATAAATATAGATTGTCAGCTTTTGGGTTCAATTCATCCTGGAGGTTTTGATACAAGTATTGAAAGAATATTATATGTAGACCATGAAGGCAGCAAGCTGGATACATTCTATCTATTTTCCTGATGTCGTAGTATTATAGTGACTTGGTAAATAGCCTTAGGCTCACTGTTAATACTTTCCATACCACATCTGTCTCTGAATCACCTCCAATTTAAATGGTGGCAGTATGACTTAGTGATCCATGGTGAACAAATCAGTCTGTAGGAAATTGAAGGTTTACACTTAAGAATAACCATTTTATTCTTTTGGTCATCAGCTCTCCAGGCCCCTGTCATTCCATATTTGCTAGTAGATTTCAGGCATTAATAATAACATTTACTTTATGTCTTTTTCCTTAAAATAGCATGTCTGCTGAATATTCCCTTAATAAATAATCAATGAAGCTCACATAATTGGGATTTTTGTTTAAGGGCATGTCCACACCCAAATCTAAAATGTGCTGGCCCCTCTGTATAGTTTTAAAAAAATCCATACCTTGCATCCCTGCTCCTTATGGTTCACCTGCAGTCCATGTCCAAAGTCCACGAAACTGAAGATAGTGGCTGTCTTCCTGTCCAAAGGTTCTGTCTCAGGTCTTGCCTCTGGGAGGGATGATGACATGCGCAGGGAGCCCTTTCTTTCCCCCCTCCCTCCGGATCCATCTGTCTACCCTTTCTCCTTGCGTGAAATCCTTTTAATGTAACATTCCTTAGCTTGCCCACCCCAACCACCCTGGTAATACTAAAAAAATTCTGATTGACACCTACAGCCCTTCGCTTCCACACCTATCTTTACAGCCGGAAGCCACGTCTGTGATTGGCTGACCGGCAGCCAATCACAGATGCTGCTGCCGGTCCTGTCCCTTTCTGCTGTTTCCGGTTAGCAAAGAGGGGAGAAGATAGCTGTGCGAACGAAGAGACTGTAAGTAACTATTGGAAAGGGTTTTTCTAGTATTAACATGGCGGTTGGGGGTGGGCAAGCCTAGGGAACATTATATTAAAAGTTATTTTTTGGGGTGGACATGCCCTTTAAAGGAGAATTATAGACATGCAGCTAATTATACACAATTTACCTTAAATGAATTGTGAGCAGCAGAATATATATAGCAGCTGTGAGAGTGCTAGTTTATACAAAACTCACATGTCCTTCCTCAAGCATGCATAATCATAAGTGAATGAACCTAATACAGGCTCCTCCCATAGTCATTGTCACTGACGATTTCTCTTATGTCTGAAATTGGATAACATATGTAAAGTAGAGATTAATCCTGAGTTTCAATATCCACTGATCCAGTGGAATATATGTGAATTCTTAAGGGCATTTATACCGAAAAATAGGTGTATCAGTTTTGTCATTTATTGTTATCATGTTTTGGTCATGGCCGGAGTAAACCAAAAACCAATGAGAGAGAGAGCCGTTTACATAACGGGCTTATATGTCTAGTTATATATAAAATAAAACATTGAGTGTATTTAACCAATAAGATTAACCAGCATGGAAGGCTATAATATTGCACGTAATACTTATGTGTACCGCGCGCCCATCTTAGGCGCATGTGCGCCAATACAAAAGATAGGGCGCGCGGTCGGGAGAGAACAGCTGTTCAGTGAAGGAGCGGCTGGGAGTGAACGGCGGTAAGGTAAGTTCCAGGTCCCCGAGCATCCTATTATTAACAGGGAGGTGAGAATAGCGTTTCTCACCTCCTGTGAATAATAGAAACGAATGGCACAGAGTTGATTTTCTGGGTTTAGTTTTCCTTTAACTGTACGCAAAAACAACTATGTATCATCTATTGATTTGTCAACAAATAAACAGATACGGGACAAATTAACCACTTGGGATAACCTGAATGTCAATTATCCGGACAAAGAACACCTTGGAACATCTTCAACATTATGATTGATCAGAATTGAAAGGGATGCAGTGTTAAGCCAGTGTTTGTCCTGAGCTGAGCTGGATATATGATCCACAATGCTTGGGATGTGAATCTGCCAGTGTAAAAGTATTCATTATGCTATGTCTAGATGATATACATGATACGTAAAGAGAAATTATATAAATGTACTGTCTTGATAGAAGCGATTTTGGAGCACTCCATATAGCAGCATGGAATTCTCTTTCATGTCTGGGCTGATAGAAGGAAGCAACAACATCTATTGTGATATTCACAGCGGTATACAAGGTAGATAATAAATACACTGAAGGCTTTTTGCCATGCTATGTGCACATTACAATGCGGGTGGCTACTTTTATGCTCTGCACTGTGATCCATTTATGGTGCACATGGGATCACCATATTTTTGTGAATCGCATGGACCCCGATAATGTATAAGTAATGTAAGTCTGGCCACAGCATAATAGTGACCAATACTTGGTAAAAAGGTGTTTGTGATTTGTAGTTTTTATAAGAAGTGCGATTTCTCTGCTTTGTATTTAGTAGGGTTGTGTGGTTACAGCTGTCAGTAATCTTCTATGAACTATTATAGATGCAGTTTATTGCTGTAGGCGTATATGTGACAGCCACTGCAGTTATTATCATTATTAGACATGTATCTTTGCCCTTATTCATGATCCTGCTGAAGCAGTTGAAAATATCGTTTGGATAAATTATTTTATAGAGTGCACCAATTATTCAGGATTACATCATTCTGTTGTTACTTCCCCCTAGCCATCTACCTATAGTACTATATATCTACTTATATGTACTAACATGGTTGTTAGATTACTGTATGCAGCCATCAAGAAAATGGTCGAAAAGTAAAAAAAAAATGCACATAAAAAAGGGTAAGTTTCATCTTACAGTGGCACAAATACATTGGGATGAAAGAAAGTCAGAGGCGTAGCTACCAGGGGTGCAGGGAATGCGACCGCACCAGGGCCCTTGGCCAGAAGGGGCCCCATTTGTGCTAAGTTTCCAAAACTTCCAATCTGTGTGCCAACTGTTTTACCAGTGGTCCGTGTACGAAGCATTTTTACCATTATCTGTGTGCCAAGCATTTAACCAGTGTCTGGCTGTTTGCAGTGCCAACACGTTTATCAGTGTCTGCATGCCAAGCATTTGACCAGACTTTACCAGTGGTTATATACAAAGCATTTTACCAATGATTATTTTGGTTTGAAGTGCCGATTTGTGTTTGCGGAGGTGTTGGGGGGCCATGCCCAATATTACATCAGGGCACATAAGTCTGTAGCTACGCCACTAGGAGAATTCTTTTCAAGATTGGCTTACTAACATTAAAAACACAAAACAACAACAAGGTCGGAAAAGACTTGCTACACACCGCACAACACCTACTGCACCCTCAGATCTACAGGATTTAATACTTAGCTGTCCCCAGAATTAAACCTTAGGAACAAGTGCCTGTCATGAACCCTTCAGTCCGTGACGCTTACCCACCTATCCAAATAACACAGGTCGATAAACAGAACAGACCAGGAGAGGTTAGTGAAACAAAACTATTAGCACTAAGTTAATATTTCTTAATATATCTATACTTGCTGCTAAACCTATCTATGGGGTTATCCACACCCCTAATTATATTATATATATATATATACAATACTCTTCTATAGTAGCGTAACTTCAGAGACACAGGTTAGTTTTCGGATATATCAGAATAGGACAATTAGGATCTAAATGATTTTATATCATTTTAAAAGATAACAAAAGAGTGCATAAAAAATTAAGAAAAACTAAGTTAACTTACTGAACATAAACGGTAAACACACAGGTGAGGGTAGAATGGGATAAACGAAAGAATACTTAGAGATAAATGGCATCTGTAACGTCTGTGAGCAGAGTCAAGAAACTTGTAATCCAAATATGGGAAATGTCCAAATGATAGTTCCTGATGGAAGCCTATATGGTCCATCCGATTGGCTAGATGTTCCTTAAGATGTTATGACGAACTCCTGGGCTGAGTCCATACTCCTAATTTACTGGTGGACTGGTCTCTAGAGGGGGCTGGTTCTGCCCTGATAGGCGTTTCCTATTTCCGGAGGGAACTGTAAAATATCCCTTAGTTCATAATCGAGTACCATACATGTCACATTCACCAATATTGCCCTGGTTGTCATTACCATTTACACAATAGAATATACCAACATACATATTGGAGTTGGTAAGAACAAGAAGTATAATATCTCAGGATTCCTACGGAAATCATCGCCTACAAGGTGTCTGTAAATACACATTATTCTAGAATAAACTGCGGTTTCTGAAAATATAAACTAATACTATACCCTGAATTATTAAGAATATGAAAGCCTTTGAACTGCCATTTGGTTTTGGCTCAGTTCTAACTAGAAGACCACATGCTGTTCTCCTGCCAGGATATCTAGAGCCACACTGGATACTGGTGTGATATTACCACCTATTGCCTTGAGGCAGGCATCCTGCTGGTTTGAACACCACAACCAATGGAGATAGCTATGGGAAAGAAAGCTCCAGGGGCATGCCGCGTACCTGAAGGGTACGTGCCGCAGTTTGGGGGCTGGGCCCTTGACTCCCTCCTCCCTCCGCAGACTGCAAGATCTGTGTGGCGACATGCAGGTTTTAATCAGTTGATCGCGCGTATAAATGAAAACATACGTGCAATCAGCAATTTAAAACTGGACCAGAACTTCCAACTGAACTGGAAGTTCGGGTCAGATCTTTTAAACAGCTGACTGCGCATATGTTTCATTCATACGCTCGATCAACTGATTAAAACCTGCACGTCACTGCACAGATTAGGGGCTTGTGGCGGGCCCTACTACGTGTCTGGGCCCCCCCTGTGGTCCGGGGGGTGGTGGGGGCGGTAGTTACGCCACTGGAAAGCTCAGAGTGTACAAAGGTTAGGCAGGAATTTAACCCTGTGATTGCCTGCCAGTTAAAACATGTGGGGAGTGCCATTACTGCTGACAAGCGATAAAGTGAGGTATTTGAAATTAAGAGCGCAATTCCAGTGTCTATGGGAGTTTGCACTCCTGTTCGACGACAGTGCCTTCTGCCATTCAGCCCCTATGAGACTCTTTACCCAATTCAATAAGACTCCATCCCTAGAGGTGTTTAAATCCAGACTGAAAGTCATCTAATTTCTGGCAAGTCCCCTCAATGAAAACCAACCCTACAATGTAATGTTTGAAATCGAAATATATAAGTCTAACCTGAAATCCTCACAATATCCTATTGCCCCTGTTTCTGCTTCCGTTCCAATTAGCAACTGTCAGTTATGTATTGATAGTTTGACATCA